>CAEFZY010014320.1:0-23344 GCA_903066815.1 Brachyrhaphis roseni
TATATATATATATATATATATATATATATATATAAAACAAGAACAAGAGACCAAATGAGTGAGCAAATTAATTTAAAAAATGCATTCAAACGCAAACAAGCTCTTCATCTGCTGATCAATGGCTTAAATTTATAACTCGCTTCACCAGGATGGCAAGAATGATAAGAAGACTTTCTGTTTTTTTTACGAGGCAGATTAATGAGCTGCACATTCAAGGCCTCTCACAATGAATCATCACTGCCGAGGTGGGGCAGAGTGAAAGTAATTGTAAATATAATATTTTGAGCTCAAAACATTTTCCCTTGCTTTTAGCTCAGGTTTTCAGCTGGCTGTCTTTAAAGACAAAGACAGATCCTTGACCCAAGTTGTGGCCCCTACTGATGAAGACTTTTCTGTATAATAGCAGTCTATAAGGTCTCTACAAGGGCTGTGCCTTCTACTATGATACAAATTTGGACTTTGCAAAACAGCGTTATACAAGCAACACTGACAGACAGAGGAAATGTTTATTTTTTGACGAGAAAAAAGGACAGCCCTGATAGTTTCCGGAGCTTGACGAGTAATCCCAGCGGAGATGTTTTCATTGCTGCATAGTCTACGTGGCCTATCCTGATTTAAGACGCTTGGTTCCACCTCATTTGAATAATGGAGCTCCGGGTTGTGCTGAGGTGTCAAACTGCAGCCGGCTGCCAAAAGACTTCTTCTCATGACCGTCCTGTGTAGAACCTCTTTACTAATTTCCATTGAAAACATGTATTGTATGGATGGCAAGGGAGGTATACAAAATTGGATTGGGGTCCAATACCATGGATTTTGTGATTCCATGTTCTCTACATGGAGCCACCTTCCTACCAACCTACTGGAACCAGTGGCACCAAGCATCCCTTGAGCAGTAGGGGTTATTTGTGTAGCGCTTTATCAAGTCCAGAGATAGGATTAGGGCTTTGTGGCGCTTCACACTATATTCAGTCATTCAGCCATTCATACACTCATAGCCACAGTGAACAGGGCACAACAACAAAGGCAGACAGAGCAGGGATCAAACCGGCAACCCACCACCATCATTCCAATTATTTGGGATTTATTGCCATTTGTTTGAACATTGATAGAAGTGCCAGAAAAAGAAATCTGAAAGACTATAATTTCACTAGTGTTAAAGAAAAGTCTGAAAAGTAGTAAAGAGTGTAGCGTACCAAGACTTTAGTAGTACAATTTTTCCACCATTTCTTAAGATCATTTAGATTTTCTATTGAGTTCTTTCAGTTTTTCTCTTATCTAACTCCATTTCAGCACTCTACTTTAACTCCCAGCGGCTTTTTGCCTTTTCCTAATGGTGATCTTTATTTGTTATGTCATCCACTGCTTGTTGTAGAATCCTCTTCAAACGTTCACAGTAGTTTGCATGGTGGATATGAAAGTCACTTTAGTTTCTTTTGTCCCTGGCAGGGGGCCAGTCTGAGCTCCCTTTGGCAGCCTGTTGTCCTTTGTCCTCCTTCACCATTCGCTGCTTTAAATGAAACACTTTTTCAGACTCAGTTCACAAGTAGGAAAGTGTTGCTTTTTTATGATAGACCAACGCAAAGTAGTACATTCTGAAGATTAGGTAAAATGTTAATTTTAATAAATATGAATCTGAAGATTCTGTCATGCATTAGTAGTCAGCACCCTGAGTCAATACTTTCCATTAGTAAAACCACATTTAGTCGTGAGCATTATGGGTTACGTTTCTAAGTGATTTGCACATCTAGGTCAGGAAATTTACACCCATTCCTCCTTTAAAAATGACTCGCGCTCAGTCACATCAGACGGATAGCATCTGTGAAACTTAATTTTCAAGTCTTGTCATAGATTCCCGAATTGATTTCGGTCTGGAATTTGACTGTATTCTTTTTTTTTTTTTTACACATACATATGCTTTGATGTAAACCATTTTGACACAACTCTGTATGTTTGGGTTCACAGTTCTGCTAGAAGATGCATGTGTAACTTTTTTTTTTATCTTTGTCTCTTGCGACTGTCAGCAATTTTTTTTTTCTTTCAAAGTATTTTTGCTCCATTCACATTTCACCAACTCAGACCAGATGCTGCCTCCACCATGTTGGGTCTGCTCTTCCAAGGTTTTATGAAATCACAACTTCAAATTAGGGTTATAATTGTTGACCTTATCTCAAGCGTCATTAAAAAACAAAACAAACAAACAAGCAACAAAAAAACCCCGAACTAATCAATAAAACATTATTGAAATGGAGAAATAACATTTTCACAATTTTTAAAATAAAAATTGGTTGACTGTAATGTAGCACTTTCTTGTTGGAGAATTATGAAAACAGTAACATGATACAATGCTAACAAGAACAGAAAAACAAATGGAGAAAATACTATTAAATGCAACTAAAAGTCCCAACACCATGAAAGATGCAGGCTGCTTACATGCACCTCTTAGTACTCTGATTTTCTTATGTCTCATTACTTCCTAATTCTTCCCTGCAGTACAACACATGCTGTTATTGATCAGATCATTCTTTCCCGTGTCTGCAGCTCTAGCCGATAAATTCACCTCAAGGGAAAAAAAAACACATCTCCACCATCTCACTTTTGCAGTGATTGCACAACCAAAATATCTATATATATATGTGCAACTTATAGGGTAAAGTTTTAGTTGTTATTTAAGTTTTTGTTTGAGTATCAATGCTGCCTATTGCTTTTGTAAAGCAAATTCACGCCATACATTCTCTAAGGGGTTTAGCTTGCTGGCCGACCAATTAGGTGACACCATTTCCATTGCATAAGGTACTGGCACTTCTGGGTGTGTGAGCAGAAATCAGCACCTCCATAGAACTTATCAGCAACTTGATAATTTGATAGCAGCAACAACTGCCATAAAGTACTTGTGATAAGTGGCGATGGGCTTTTTAAAACATTGTGGAGGGATTCTGGCCCTCTCCTCTTTGCAGAATTGTTTTACTTTAACCATGCTGGAGGGAACACGAGCAACCTGTTTTAAGGTCACACCACTGAATCTCATTCAGATTTAATCTGATTAACATGCTCCCTTCTAGGGTTCTAGATATGGGAATGCATGTCCCAAAACATTCCTCTGTTTTTCATCACGCAAAGTTTTTTTCCTTTACCTCAGTATTGAGCTGTGTTAACCAGAAATTATACCTCAAACTGGAAAAATATAACCCATTTCTTTTAGCTTAAATGCTTAGAATTGAATTTCTTACTCAGATAACACTTCCCTCAGAGCTTTGAATTAGTAAGTAGAATGTGTGTTTTCAGTAGATAAGAGTGATTCATTTCGTGTGAGACCGATTCGTTTCTTAGTCTTTGAGATAGTTTAGTGGAGGTTATCAATCTGGTACGTTTTCTTTTATTGTGCAGGCAAACAAAAGGCCTGCCTAAGACTGTGTGCGATCGCTATGAGCCCATATTTCCCTCTTGTTCCATTGATATAGAAACTAATTTTCACTCTTGTATTTCTTCTTTGGCATCTTTCTATTAAAGGACAAGGGCAACACCTGCTTTCTGAGTTCAGGAGCTAAAACCAGCGTTGTTGCTCTCCTTTGTTTCTTTCAAGCTTTCACACTAATTTCACTAGTCCTGCTGCTTTAGCTGGAATATAGTTTCAGCGAGTCTTTCTCCATTTTGCTCTTCAGGAGCGTGTTCCCGCGCTCATGACCAACCCGTCTGTGACTCATGCTTCACTGCAGCCTTTGTCGCGTCGTTGTTTTCCTCTGAAACCCTTTATGAACTTCAGATTGTTTGGGGATTTTGAGACCATTGCACGATTGACAGAGACATAATGGAGATCACTCTATTTTTCTGGGGCCCATGTGGCCATTTTGCATCTGCGAAAATGGTTGGATGTGCTGAATCTTTATTAGGAATCACACAACACCGGGGAGAAATCAACAGTCAGTGAAACAAAGCTTGTAACGTTTTATTCTAAGGGGAACAAGATAAAAGGTCAACTTTCAGTCAGCTGTATTAATATCAACAGTGCAAAGAGAACAGTCGTATATAGAAAATTAGATATACTGTAGAAATCTGGGATTGTGGTCAGTCATCAAATACAACCAGGCATGTTCAAATATTAACACTGAAAAGCAAAACAAAGAAATCCTTGTACCACTTTTGAAAAACTTTTGGAGAAAACCAGTCTATCCCAGTTCCACCTGTTCTATCAGGAGGAATCACTACCAAATAGTGAGGAAATCTATCTGAATTTCTCATTTTTTTTGTATACATTAAAAATTACATCCCTGACATATTGTTTCTCTTACTATCTCAATGTCTCAATAAGCAAATGTAAATCATTTCAGTAATTCTAGCTGACTGAAAGAAAGAGAATATTTTTTCTGACTTAAGTTCAGAAATGGTGTTTTCTTTTATTAACTTTTTAAAATTTTGTTTATCTAAGCTTCTGGTTTCAGTTGTATGTGATGACAGCATGCATTAACCAGGGATACATTGAGTAAAAAAATACCCAACCACATATCTTCGAGTGCAGGCAGCCCCCTGCTCTGACATATAAGGGTTGTCAGGCTGTGGACCACTCATGCTGGGTATAATACCCCTCAAGTTTACTTCCCATGTTACCATGGTATAACCAGAAGAAAATTTTCATGTTTTTTAAATTTTTTTATTTGCTTTTTATGTGATAGACTGAAATGAAATAAAACAAATTGTTTAAAATCTGGGAAGTGCAATACCCGTTTCTATTAGGTGCGTCTAAGTCAAGACTTTTTGAACCACCATTTTACTGCAATGCCAAATGCAAGGACTTTGTGAAATTTCTCTGCCAGTTGATGTCTACTAGAGACTTTTTCTTTGAAAAGTAGCTGAAAACTCAGCCACAACAGATGAAGAGCATCTGATAAGTTTCAAGTTGTGACATAAATTCTCCTATTATTAGTTTTGATTTAGGTTTGCCATTTTAACATATTCATATGCACTGATTTAAACCATGCAAACATCCATATGGATTAATTGACTGATAGTCATTCCGTCATTTGATCCTCTGCAGCTCCTCCAGAGCTGAGCCTCTTTGCGGCACATCAGTACTCTCTTTGACCGCTCTCTCTGTTTAGACAGATAATGATGTTTGGTCAGTTTTTTCTGCCGTACTCTTTCAATTTTGAGATCAATACACAGTATGCTGTGGGATATGTTGCTCTGCACCATAAAGATACATTGTCTTGCAGTCTGAGGTTCTGGTCAAAGTTTGCTAATGGTTCCACAAAGACATTCTAAGACATGAGTGGAAACATTATTTAGAGTGATGACCTCAGTTACGCAGCCAAGCTTTCAACATGTTTTCAACATTATTTGTATGCCGTTTTGTCTCAGAACAGTTTATTTCTACTGAGATTAAATTAGATGCATTTTAGGTCTAATTTATTACTTAGGTGATTTCTGAAGTTTTGTTGCTGTAGACTTTATTGTGGGTTGTGAGAGTAATGGGTTGTACACAAATGCACTTTTTTGGGTTCAAATTTTTTTAGGTTTAAGTTTCTTTTTATATAATGCTGACCTTTATCTTGCTCTGTCACATAAAATCCAAATATTATGCACTGAAGCTTGTTGCTGCAATAAGGCAGAATTTGAATTTGAACATATTAAAGTAATTTGAAAACTTGTATATCTGCTCTGAATAGCCCAGTGCTTTTAAAACAAACTTTTATAGAATTCTGCAAAATTTAACTTTTTTCTGTTTTGCCTTTAAACTTGTCTTGTTAAGGAAAAATAATAATAATAATAATAATAAAAAAAACTATGTTACAGTATCTCGTAGCCAGTGGTACCATAGTACTGGTTGATTAAATGATAATCCAATGACCTACTGTCTCTTAGTAATGGATAGCTGCCAGTTTTGTGGTTAGTTTTTATTAAAATTATTCCTAACTGTAGTTCAGGGTAGAATCTTGCATGCTGGTCACATGCTGGTAACACAGAGATCTACAGTGGATGATTTTTTTCTTGGAATCCACTTGAGCAGAGTCTTGTACAGCTTTTTGCTCTTCAACTTTGTCTTTGTGAGGTTCTTAGAGATTGTGTTTCGGAGGAGGCTGAGGTTTAAAGGCTCCGCCAGATGTGCGGGGAAACTGTTGCCGTCACCTGGTGAGTGATTCAGAAACTCCAAGAAGTGTCGCTCCTGCTGCCTGAAGTCATACTCAACACTGCATAGAGACATGGCAACAATAAAGAAATTATTAATTAAACATATTAAAGGTTTAGTTTGTCCAAACTGAATCTCAAACTTGAGTTAAGGATTTCCAGATCATTTGTATGGAGGTTAAAACTTCTTCATGCCATGTGTTACTTAAGCGCTGCTACAGACAAGTTGCATTGTCTGTATGTGCAATGAGATTTTAGAAGTCTGTAATTACTTTGGACATGAGCACATTTTCCAGCGTGGCACCCATATTCTTCTAAAGACACATCTTATTTAAATATGCTCATGTCTGACTTGGCCTCTTAGGGCCAGATGCCAACATGCAACATTTAGCACTCCAACATCTTTCTCTCTAAACCACAAGCAGTTTTGAAAGTAAGTAGATCAAGGGACAGGTTTTGAATATTTGAAGACAGCTTTTATTGTCAGAATGAGGAGGAGAATGCTTTTAGATTTAACAACCTCACTTAACCTCCTTCCTGCTTCCAATATTACTGGGGCAAATTGTTGAAGTTTTACCTTTCCTGCTGCCTACGCATGATGCAACATTTCTGCAAATGAGTGCAAACCAAGACAAGGCACAGATATGGGAAGTACAAAAAAAAGAATGATGAATCCTAAAACATTACATGAGCAACAAGAAAAGCCAACATAATTCAAAAACAATTCTGTACATTGAACTTGAAGACCAGAGTCTTAACTCCTTCAGCAAAATTTTGAGTTTGTCCTTTACAATAATCGCAGGAAAGAATGAAATAGCCAAATGTGGGGAAGTAATTACAGATGAAGTTCTCCTTTGCCGCATGGAGCTACTGTTTGCATTTACTGACGTTTCAGGAGATTTGTGGTGTATGGTGAGACGAATACACACTCTCTTTCTGTATTATGAAATGAGACAAAGACGTCTCTCTCTCAACTGCAGTGGCAGCTTTTCATTAGGTGTGATGCAAATCCATCAAGTTTTCAGAGAAATGAAAAGCAGCAGGCGTATCCATAAATTGAGTCCTTAGCCAACCCCTCTCAACAAAGTCCATGTTTTTTCGTTCACCCTAAGCATTTGGACAGATACTGTGTGTTAATCAAAGCCCATGTCTTCCTTTTCAAAGTCATCTCTACTTGAGCAAACAAAACACCAAGAAGCAGCACAAATTTACTAAATACATCACACACCAGAGGAATCAATGTCGCCTGTAAAAAAAATGTAATTAAAAATAAACATGTCAGATCAAAGATTTCGCTATTGCCTCACCTGTACACAATACAAGCAGTCTTCTGGCAGGTCGAGCAGTTTCTCAGGTCGAGTCCGCTTTTATGATATCTCCGACTGAAACAAACAAAAGCAAATTACTTCCACAGCGCTCATCTTCTCAGATAAACAGCTCAATCATCTTTGCACTTATCCCTCCCCTTCTGAATTCGTTCAGGCTGCTGGTGGCAGTGACGAGCTGCCTGGCATGCGTTTTGTTAGACACCCGTCTCTTATTAGGAGTCTGTTATTCTGAAAGATGACCTTAGAGGCAGTCACAACTTATTAACGCACAGCAGCCAGTGAGAGTGACTGACAGAGACACTTTGCCAGGAGGGCGTTTTAATTCCCCTTATTTTTCCCAGAAGAGCCGGGTGGCTAAAATAAATCTCTGTGAGACGTGGCCCCTTGAATTGCCCAAGTAGGTTTCTGTCACACTCACGCACACACGCCCACGCGCACACGCAGTCACTGACCTGTTTGCAGACTTTTAATGATGTCGCAGCCCCACATCATTGCACTAACAACCATGACTTATTATTATGCAATTGTCACCTAAAGTCACCTCTAAAACACATTCATGTGACCTGTTATGTCATTATTTTCCAGAGGGGGGAGGTAGGGGTTTGCATGCAATGACGATGGTAGTAAACGTTAAACATTGTTGTAAATATCTAATATTTAAACAAATCTGTGCTAGTGAGATATGGTATCCCTTTATATTGCTTAGTGAAACAATCTAAACTCCTGACTTCAGCTGTTAACCATTTTCCCCATCAAATTAGAGACCTGAACACACAAATAAGTTTTACACTAAAACAGAAAAAATATATATATCTTTTTTGATTCGTAAGTCCCAATTGGTTTCAAAAATATGCAAAAGATGAACAGTAGTGGTTTTTGGGATGACTATTTTGCTAGGCGTCGCTTTAACACTTGAACATCTGAAAGTGTTTTATTTGCATGACCTGCCAAAGAATGAGGCATATGTTTTGCAGGGTGTAGTTATTTCAAATAAACATGGCCGTACACTACATCTGGACAAGGATGTAGACGATCAGCGACGGTCTGCCTCCAACCTTTAATTTTCTGTGAATAATCAATAGCTTCTTTAAGTTTCTTAAAATAACTGACAGAAATGAATATAACATTTTTTTAACTTGAAGTTGTTAAGGTGAGCCTGGTCTAGCCTCCAGAACCAACTAATCTAAATTTATAGATTAGTTGTAAGAGAGAACATTACCTGAAAAATTCTTAACTATCCCTCATTGACTGGGAACTTAACATGAGTCACACATGTTGGGCAAGTTATTTACCCAGCTGCCACAGTGAAGCACACAGACTTACAGGCTGTTGGGAGCATTGCATGTCTCCAGGTCCTGAATGATGTTAAGCAGGGTGGTGATCCTGTCCTTGTTGGCCGACAGGCTGGCCTCCACAGTCTTGAGCCTTTGCTCCAGGCCTGCAGATCTGCAGCACTGCGGGGAAGGCGGCAAGAGCAGCGCTGCGTCGGACGGGTGGGAGTGAGGCAGCCCGGTACCCTCTGGGTCCAACTGAGGAGCAGTGGGGCTAAACTTTAAATCTGGTCTGCTTATTCCCTCCACCTCTCTGAACCAGAGGGGGAAACTTGATTTAGAGAGCATTGCAGCCGGCTGTAGGTCGAACTCCCGTTCAGGGCATGTGTGTGCTGAGAGCCCTCCTTCGCCAGTGAATGATGCTGGCACGCTGACAGAATGCTCTGGACTTGTGTGTGGTTGCCTTCGTAATGTAATATCGAAATTGGAAGTTTGGCAGTCAGCGGACTGGGTGATGTGTTTCACCTCTGTGTTTGTTTGCGAGATATTGGGTTCACAGTTAGTTTGTGTTGCGACCGGGGGCGATGAATAACCGAGATGCTTCTGCCCATCTGCATTGGATTCAAACGTACTATTTGCACGGCTGGCTGCTGCACCCAAGGCAAACTGTTGTGCATTTGAATCGGGGTTCCTGGCTGCTTGTCCCAGTTGGCTTGTTGCACTGTGTCCCTCATAGTCTGCTTGTGTGCATCCTTTATAATGTTTAAGTCTTTGCTTTTCTCTGTCCAGACAACCCTGCAGAAGAAAGGTGCTTGACTTAATTGGGGGAAAGCAATTCTGAGGGCTAGTGACCCGTGAATTTTTATGCTCTTCAGACTTGTGCACCACTAATTCATTGACAGCATGGTCGCTACATTTGTTTTTATTACATTGTAATTCCACAGTGGGGCTGATGGTTGGATTAGTGTGGTGGCTTTTAATTTCACTTCCTCTCTCAGCGGTTTCTAACATATTTGGCGACTTGACGAGCGAAGTTGCTATGGAGTTGCTCTGCTGGTTGGTAACGACACCCCAAACACGAGGTTTATTACTGTTTTGACTGCTGATGTCTGGTGCTTGTGTGCGAAGAGCTTTGTTTTTGTGGTGGGCATCACTGTTCTTTAGTACCTCAGTTAGGTCTGTTAATGGAAGCAAACATGTACTGGATGCAGCAATATTATCTCGTCTTTCTCTGCCCAAAGACGGCAGAGAACTGTTCAGGGATGGGACTTGTTTTACCTCAGTTTTGACAGTCGTATCTTTGTATACTGTGCAACGACCAGCAATGGCGTTCTGGAAAGCTGCATGCGACTCACCTTTTGCTTCTGGAGACTTAGATGCACCAGATATTGTGCGTGCAGAGGATACGGAAATATGCAGCGCAGTTTCAGAGTCTGAGGAGTTAGGCTGAACCGAGTGGATTTGCGGAGTCACGGCTTTGTCTGTGCTGCCTCTCCATGTAATTTGATCTGGATTAACTTTATAATTCAAAGTGATCTTCGGGACAGCGGCACTTAGGAGTGAATTCGATGCAGAAGCAGGGAATTGAGCTGCATTGTCAACAAGAGATGTTTTAGTTGGCGATACGTCGGCAGCTCTTGAAGGGGGCTTTTCCTGGCATATATCTAAATAAGATGGGGAGCTTACCATTGTGAGATGTGAAGGGTCTGATTCAAGAATCTGTGGTTTGTGTGTTGAGTGCAAGGCTTCTGGCGCTGGACTGGCATTACTATGCGGACGCATCCTCTCCAAATTAAAAGTTGCCTGTGCAACTGGACTGGATGTTTCCATGGCTACAGTGTACAAAGATAAAGGTGGACACTCAGGCACAGCATGCACAGAGACACATACATTTTGAGTAATATTATCTTGTAGGGAATGGTGAGGCGATATCTTGAGACACTTAGGGGAAGTTTGAAAAGTTTTGGTTGCCGTTGCCATTTGAGGTGTCGAGCAAAAACTTGAAAGGAGGGAGATTTTATTGTTCTGGTTGGGTTTTGCGAAACAGTTTATTGTGGAATTCTCCTGCCTGCCTCCAATTCTGGCTTTAGAAACTGTAATAGTTTTAGTATGGAGAATGGCTTCTGGTTGTATGGATGTCACGTCGCTTGAAGCATGTGTATGATACAGAGTTCCTGGACCAACTCTGGAATGTACTGGACATGCAGGGTGGGGTGTTCGTCTATATGTTATCTCTTCATTAAGATAATACAAGTGTGGGTTACTTGCAATCTGTGTGTTTTTTACTTCGCTGCTCTGAGAGTTTAGCTGGTTTTGTTTTAGTGTATGAGGAAGTTGTAAATGTGTGGCAGTAAACAGAGATGTGAGGGCTGGCTTTGATGCCTTCTCCCCAAAGAGAGCTTCGGAAATGGGGCCAGTCTCCCCCGGGACGGCGCCTCTGGATATTACAGACTGCTTCCCGCCACAGTGGTTGCACATATTTTTTGACTGGTCTGCGCAAGGATGGTGCGAGACCGCTCCGTGAGAAGTCGCGGCCTTTGAGGGCTCTGCGTCATCCTTGACTTCGATGATCCCGCCGATTGCCTCAGAATCCACTACGCTTCCGTTGATGTAACGGGTGGAAGACTTCAATCTGGGTCTGCCGCTGCTGGCGGTGCCTGCAGTGAGGGGATTGGTTTTAATTGCCCTGGCGTAGCAGTACGTCCCACCACTTCTCTTCTGACAGCCGGCAACATCCTTTGAGTCGACACCTCCAAGTGCTTTGAAAGTCACTTCCTTTTTGATCTTGGTTTCCTCAGTTTTCTGCCTCAAAATAGCCCTTTTCTCACTATCATTCTTTACGTGAAGCGATATAGCCCTGGTTTCCTTGGTGGTATATGTGTTAGATGTTTGAGTAACATTGTTTGAGACGCTATCAGGTAGCTGAACAAGTGGTCTGCTAATCCCCGGAGACGTCTGAATGCCGATGCTGCACTGTCCCCAAGTCTGCAGCAGGACTCCTCCGCTTCTGTCTCCTCCTGTTGTCTTCCAACTCCGCACCCCCACAGAGGCGGGGACACCCAACACCGGAACCGGCGTCGTCAGGTCAGCCGCTCGCCGCCCCATCCCTTGTTTGGCTCACTTAAAGGTCTGAAAAGTCAAGGAAGGGACACTGCTTTACGCATCATTTTGTCTGTCTGAAAGAAAAAGAGGAACACGTTTACAGTGAGAGGCGCTCAAAATGGTGGTGCAAAGACAATCCACCAGCAAGCAGGATTATCTAGCACAATGCAAGAGTTAAAGCAGCGACAAAAAAAAAACTGCTTCAATACAGCAGAAGTGATGAAAAGATTGAGCTGTCAAGAAATCAATTGCAGACTCGAGATAAAACAGAACTGTGCACCCAGTTTTCAACATTTTTCATTAAAGCAGAAAAGAAGTAAGAAAGGAAATAACTTAAATAACTCATTGAGATCCAAGGCCGGCCTCTCATTTACAGGAGAGACCTGTTTTAATAAAACAAAAACAATTTACAAACAGCAACAATACAGTTAGATAAGAAATGTGACTCAATTAAATAAGCTACTAAAATGAAAAAAAGAGAGCAAGTTTCATAAGAAAATTAATAGTTACTGGAATGAAAACTACAAATTATAGTGATAAAATTTTAAGTCCATCCCTTTATCTGATTAATGGATCAGAGCCGGTCAAGCAAACTAAAGCGTCCAATTCCAGGTCAGCAGTGACTTTCTTGGCGCAGCACTTCTTTATTATGTATTATTATGAACCCACACCACAAATTTAATTCAGACCAGAATTCAAACTGGTCTGAATTAAGATGTGAAGTTCCCTTCACATCTTTTGTCACAGTTTTTTTTATTATTATTATATTTTTTTTTAATCATATCCATGTGCCAGTATTCTCATGTCATTTATTTTTTTTTATCTGTACCACAGTTTGGCAACAAGGCAGCAATGTGTGGATTTTGGCAGCAAAGCAGCCTTTTTATTTATCCTCGAAAAAGCATCCAGTCTAAAAGTGTGTGTATGTGAGTTTTTGCTTTCAAGTGTTGATTTATGACAAATTCTTTATGCAAACACATTCTGACATCCCTTCCCTCCTCTTCTTCTCCTTTGACAACTTTCCTGCACACACACACACCCGCACGCACACGCACCCCCCCACACACACGTTTAAGACTGCAAGAAGAGCATTTAGTCAGCTATACCAGGAGGGACTGTTATTTTGGATTGTTGTGTTTAATGTTACTTGAGCTCAGTCAAGTGACCTATGTCTTCCTGCACAGTCTAATGATAAGTGACAACTGTCATGTTCTGTTAATACTTCATTAAATCCCCCTTTTGCAGAGCTAAATAAAACAGGCAAAAAAAAAAAAAAAAAAGCCACGGGACATTTTATAACAACTGTTTACTGTAAATTTATGGTTACTCTTATTCCCACTCTTACCTGAATATTAATGCAATCCAGCTTCAGGTTTCCCCAATCCTTTCCCCAAGACTTTATCCTTGTAATGTCAGTTCTTAGAAATTCCAAACTCAGGACTCAATATGCAGTCAGTACGGCCGAGCAATGCTTCTTAATAATAAGGTTTCCACTCCATCGCCTGAAGTCTGAACTCATCTACCGTTTATTGATCCAACATACAGCTGAGCTGTGTCCTGTTTTGGTTCTGCTGCTCCTTGCACACCCCATTGTCAGAACATGGCAATCTGCTACACTGGGCTGCAGCCCCCTTCTCTGTCCTACTCTCTGCCTCGTCCTTTGTCACCCTCTCCCCTTCACTCTCTCCTTCTTTCACCCCTTTCTTTCTGCCACTATCCTCCTCCCCAGCACGCGTGCGTCCTGGTCTACAGCTGGGTGAAGAGAGAGCAAAGAGAGAGAACGAAAAACAGACAGGAGAGGGAGGCAGTGACTTGCATCAGCAGAGTAGGGAGCGTCTGTAAATTACCATGCAATTTAAATGAAGCATAAAGTGGAAGTGGCAATAGAAAAAAAATAATAAATGGATAACAGCACGCAGCACCTTGAAAGATATGAAAATTTTTTTTTACATTGGATGGACACCGTTTGGCAGTGGTAATTTGCTTCCATCATGCATACAAATAAGGCTCACTTTTCCATTATCGCCGGTGTAAACAGTGTTCGGTTTCTCACGCCATTCTCATCATTTGGTAGCAAATGCAGGTCGATTTATTGCGTTTTCTCTGAACAAGTGTATTTTTGTGCCACTCCATCAGAGTGATAGAAACAAAATTGTGAGAATACAGTGATTTCACCATAAAGCATTTTTACGTTTGTTGCTGAGCAATCATTAAGTACTTTCCATATATGAACATGTTCTGAATATTTATCTCAACTGCAGCTTTATAGCTGAACAACATATTTTTATTTATTTATTTATTTATTTATTTTAAACATTTGTTTCACATGGGGCTGCACAGTGGTGCAGTTTGTAGCACTGTTGCCTTGCAGCAAGAAGGTCCTGGGTTCGATTCCCAGCCTCCTGTGCATGCGTGGGTTTTCTCCGGGTACTCCGGCTTCCCCCCACAGTCCAAAAGCATGACTGTTAGGTTAACTGGTCTCTCTAAATTCTCCCTAGGGTGAGTGTGTGTGTGTGGTTGTTTGTCCTGTCTGTCTCTGTGTTGCCTTGTGACAGACTGGCGACCTGTCCAGGGTGACCCCGCCTCTCGCCCGGAACGTTAGCTGGCGATAGGCAACCAGCACCCCTCCTAACCCCACCAGGGACAAGGGTCAGAAAATGGATGGATAGTAAACAATACTGAAAAATAAGCCCAAGAAGTCAGAATACTAGAAAAAAAATGAAACATTTTCTGATTTTGAAAACGAGAACAAATTCTACAATAGAAATTGTAGAATTCTCTACAGGAAATGTTCCATTTTCTCCCAGAAATTTGAGAGAAAATGCAAATTCCAAAATGAAATGTCCCCAACATGCATCAAAACCAAGTCCTACATAAAATATTTAGAAATAAATTCCGTTTTCATGACAGCAACATGGACCTCAAAGTAGCACTTTCATTTTGCTGTGCAACCAGTGTCAAAATGACCACAGAATCTGTGCTATTCTTGTTGAAAATGTTGGTTGAACATTTTTGTTAGCTTTAGCTCTAAGTTGTTTTCTAGATAAACAACCTCAATCTAAATTGAAATTGTGTAGAATAATTTTATTAAGCTAAGCAACCTGCTCTCACTGTATAGAGAAAAGGAACTTATACCTGAAAGCCAGAGATAAACTCATCCAGCGTTCTCTGGACCTGTTATTATGACAAGTGAAACTGCAGCATTTATATAATACACTCAAATAGCAGGGGGTTTACAGCACTGCACACGCATCACTTTACTCATAGTGCTGTTAAATAGGTCTGTGAGCTTACTGATGGTGGCGCGTTTAGTAGGCTGATCTTAAATTCCATTTCTGGATCCCCGGGGATCACGAAGCTGACTTTCTGGGAAGAATACAACCCCAAAGCTGCTGGGGATGTGGGTTGCATTATATGATATCATCGAAAACGCCTTGAACGCTGCTTTATTGGCGCTGCAAAAGTTTTCCATGTCTGGTGTGTATTCATTATTCATTCATGTATTTCTTGAACATTCTTCCTCGGCATCAGCACTCTGTTTCTTTTCCAGTCAGATAGCTTTTAGAGTGTGTGGCTCCTTGTGAAGAGTGATGCGTCGTAGCTGCGGCTACTGGCAGTACAGGCTGCAAATGAGGGGTCCAGGTGGAGCTGAGAGCAGCAGTTTTTTCAGGTTAATTATGAAACACTGGGAACAGGGGCGAGTTCACACCTGCACACCAACACCAGCGGACATGATCGCACAGTACAGTCGGTCATGGTCTGTTGTTTAACAGATTCAGAATCAGCTTAAATTGTTAAGCGTATGTACACAAACAAGGAATGTGACTTGTTAAGCAACACATAAAAGAGCTGCAACACTTTTCCAATGTTTTTGTGAACCAAAATAGAATTTTGTGTCACAGTTCCCTCTTTGGTGTGTGACAGCATCCCTGTTTTACTAGTCCAGGAGGCTGAAATCATTAGAAGTTCTTAATATAAGCTGTTTTTGATCCAAAGCCTACAGGTGTTTATTAGACTGAAGGTTAAACTGAAGATGAAGAAGGATTTTGGGTTTTTTTTAATTTTTTTATCAGCATCATGATGAGTTCGGAAGAACAACAGAATGGGTTTACCAGTGAAAAAAATGAAAGTTTTGGAAAGATCCAGGCAGAGTCTAGTGCAAAATGTTATTAGAAATCCTTGCTGTGACCTGAGAGAGGGCTGTGAGCAGGAAACCACCTCACAGTCTGATAGATTAGAAAAATGTTACGTCAAGATGTTGGCTGGTCATAGACTGAAAAAACAAATTGCACAAATAAAAAAAAAAAGTGTTTTTTAAATTTGTTTTTCAGTTGAATCATACATGTGTCACATTGGTGGAAAAATGTTCCACTTTTGAGAGTCAACTCATCAAAAATATGAAATGTGACAATATTTTAATAGTACTTGTTAACTTTAATGGTTTGGCAATCATAGCACAAGAAAAAAGGGTCTTTGAAATTATTTTCAATTGAATGTTAAATTATTGACCACATACCTCAACTGACTTCATAACTAATCATAATTCGAACAAATCATAAGATTTGTAAGTATCAAAGGCTTCTCCTGCAAATGTTTTTACAATAGAAAGCCTGCAATTTAACAAAGTAGCCACTAAGGGGCAGCATCAGCAAGGTCTTATCATCACTTTCTTTTGTTTCCAAGCTGTCATTCAGCTGCTTCCATATTCTGTGCCAGGATTCTTGCTGCAAAATGTTGTTTAATTATAGATATTAATACGTGGTTGTTCCACATGCCAAAAAAAATAAATACAATGTCTTGTGAAAAAATTGCATAACCCCTTGAATTGTTTACCAGCTGTTCATGTTGCAACCATAAACTTAATAATATATGAGTGAAAATCTGGTATTTTATGAAAGTGAGTCAATAGAAAATATATAGTTGAAATAATTAAGTTCCAAAAGCCATGTTAGATACACAGTAAACATGTAGAAGGAGGTGCTGTGGTCAGAGGAGCAACATATAGACATGCAAATCCTGATTTGGATTGAGTTGAAGAGAAAAGTCAGACTTTTTTTTTTTCTTTTCAGTTACGTAAAGAGCTGGTTTGGACTCCAGACAAACTTTGCTCTGTTTTGTCCAAATTCCTCAGGACATCTGAAAGGGGGCTGGTTAGGTAATAACAGTACGTTTCGTTTTTCAAAAGCAGATGCAAAGGATCTTTTCAGAAAGATCTGGCTTGTTTACTACTTTTTTTTTTTTTTTTTTACATATTTTTGGCTGTTGTTTAAAAGTGCTTAAAGTAAAATAAATTTTGTCCTTGTGTCCATTTACGATGCAGCATTGGTTGCATTAGCACTAGCAATGCTAACACAAACCATCTTGGAAACAGCATCATCCTCTTGGTGTTCTTGATCCCTAATTATCAAGATGATAATTAGGGATCCAATTGCAGGCAAAGGTCAAATCTAGATGTCCAAGTAAAGAGAGAACTATAGCTGAAGGACTTCAGCCAAGTGTAGAATAAAAATGTATTGTTCATGACTTTCTGTAAGAGAAAAAAACTTCATAATCAGATCTACACAATATAATTCACATCCTTATTTCCTAAACATATTCATACAAGAAACTGGAAACATATGTTAAAAGATTTGCCTTTAATATAAATGGTGGTCTTGATTAGACCAGCATTAGCTCCACATTGTATCTTTGATTGCTAAGCCTGACCAAATTCATAATTTACAGCCTTTGCAGCTCGGAACCATAAAATAATTAAGAATTTAGAAAATTATATGCTTGAGGTAAGGCAATTAATATCTTAATGAATGATACACCTAATTTGTATGTAATTAGTTATTCATGTATTTATTTCCCATTTAAACTAATTGAGGAGATCTGAAAATAGTTTGTTAGCTGATGTGATAATTTATTAGAATGTGGCCCTTATGATTTGCGGCATTGTCATGTCACCTGATCTACTGAGTTCAGAGTTCAAGTTAATCCAAGGCTTACTGATAAAGTTTTCTGGTGTATTTTTCAGCAGTAAAATTTCTACATAAAAGCAGAAATAGCTACTCAAAACACAAAGTTAAAGTTACATGTTTGAGAAAGCTTCCCTGGACTTTAGCAAGGGCCTAAAAGAGCATTAGACCAGGGCCCCAGTGTTTTGTGTACGACAATGTAGTGTTTATTTTTTGCAATGTCTTTTGTAAAGAAATTATGTGTTGGACTTTCATTGAGATAATCAACACATGTAAAAACGATGTTACATCTAAGATAACCATACTTTAAACAGATCTTAGATAATTGCTACAATATTTCTAGGTAATTTTCTAGATATTTCTGGGAAACCCCCCCGCCCCCAAATTTTAGAGAAAACAAATGTGGAAAAGGTTAAAACATAAAGTAGATGTGTACCTAATTACAGAACTTTAGTTAGTAGTGCAACTTGCATATTGCCACTTTCCTAAAATAACAAATTTTTTGACCAGAAGTGATGTTGTTGCCTAAAACATGTTTTGGGCAGAAAGAGGTTGTGATATTTGCCAAATCCACTTTTGGCAAAAGATGACTTACGCCATTATTTTAGGAAGGTGACAATATGGAAAACAAAGAAACTCTTAAGGGTATGGTAGAAGAACACGCTGAACCCCAGAGGCTTCCACCATCCTTAGCCTGACCTTGCTGTTGTGCTGTATTTACAGTTTCAGACGAAATCTTGAATTATTTGTAAATGTTGGTTGAAGCAGAAAAGAAGTCTGCCACCGAAATAAACGCTTGACAAGTTGTAAGATATGTAAGAAAAAAACTTTATTTGTGACTTCTTAACAAAACACATTACCAGATTGATGAAATCATAAGAACCACTATTATCACTGTAACAATGATTAGCAGGTGTACAAAAAAGTCATGAACAGATCTGTACGGACACAGTGGACCGGTTTGAGCCAGTCACAGCTCCCGCACCCAGCGACTGAGGAACATTCACTATACACAAGCAGAGAATACATCAATTTTATCATTATTTTTTACAACATTTTATGTTTATATATACATTTTTTTTTCTTTTTTTCTTTTTACTGAGCAACAGACAGATATGCGGGATGAGTAAATGGTTCTATTTCACATCAGTGTTTGTTTGATCATTACAAAGCTCAACACAAGTTTAAGAATTGATTTTCTTAGCTATGAAAATCGTACGGGTAAAAACATAAAAAAAAAAAAAGGCCTTTCATAATATAACACAACAGCATCATGTATATCTAGCAGACTGAAGTTGTTTTTAGCAGGATAAAAATGTGATTCTTTTAGGTTTTTCCACAATTTACTGTTTGCAATAGTGTGTCTTTATGAAATAGACATGTGTTTACTTGGATGGATGAAGGCGAGACTTTCAACATGGGTGTATTTCTAGTATCGGATCTATATGTATTCCAATACACATTGGAGAAGAAAAAAAACATATCTATGTATATATAGTATCTATATAGAATCTGTTTCCTTTGCTTACAACATGCAAACAGCCACTTGGTGATCTGACAGCACAGAAGTATGTCTGCAGAAAGTTGCAGAGGGGGCAGGAATCAGGGAGAATGGGAGGGATCGGGCCATATAGCAGCACCTACGTACATACCCCAATGGTGATTGGCAATACGATGGTCTAAAGAAAGGAACACTGAGGTGAAATTTTCCGGCGCTTTTAATCATTTTTGTCCTGATGCCTACTGCTTCGAACAGTCTGGCCAACAGTGGTTCACATTTCACCGCTCAAGTTTGGTACTTGACATGGCACTTCCGGGCAACCTTGTTTCAGCAAAAGCAATAAAGCAATAATAACAACAGTAGGAATAATAGCAGAATTTCTTTCTTTTTCTGTATTTTTTTTTTTTTTTAGATGACCACCAATGACTGCACAACAAACAGTTTCACCCCCAGTTAGTTTGAACCCCCTCCCCCAATTCTCAACCCCATCGCTAATTGAATCAAAACCTTAGTCCATTTCCATTGGCAATGAACTGTGCTTCACCCTCTTTGTAAGTGATTTGAGTCAACCCAAGTTGATCAGCTCTTATCGAGGAACTCCAGTGTCTTTACTTGCACAAAAGTAGCCCAGTGATTTTGCTTTTTGTTGCACTGGACCAAGGTTTTTTGCTCCCCTCTGTCTCCTCTTTTTGCCTCTCCATCACATCCAGAAGAGCATAATCTGAGGTCCTCCTAACCTATCAGGCATCTTCACTTTGCCAACCTTAGGAACACACGCAAGAGGCGACAGAGCTGCCAACAATGAACAGTCAGAAGATGAGAGTCGCCAGCAGAAGCACCCAAGCTCGCTTTGAGCTGAACCCGAACCCAAGGGAAAGGGTAGTAAATGCGAGTGTGTTGCGTTGTATTCCTGTGTCGCTATGTGTGGCTATATGAATATACACAAATGTTATACGCTGTTACAACTGCACAGTTCACTGAAGGAGGGCGACTCGAAAGAGGCCAAACCATGTAGATCTGAGGAGTCGAGGGAGGAAACAGGCAGCGGGGGCAAGCAAATCCTACAAGCACTGAAGCAGTTGAGGCAGTGGTGCAGAGCTTGAAAAACAACTACTTAACATTCAAAGACAGAGGCGGAGGGATCGGGGCTTGAACAGAAATGAAGCGACAAGCAACCTTTCTGCTTCTGAGCCATATAATACACTCTTTTATTAAGCACTGGGCTTCAGTTCTTCAGCTTCCGGGAAGTAGTGTGGGTTCTTGATCTGAGCTTGGTTTTTCTTTTATGTGTCCTGTCTGGTAGACAGTGGCTGTTGTTTTATTTTTCTATGTGTGAGGCAAGAAGAGTAAGAATTTTAGTTTGAGTGGGTGTATTATCAAGACCATATTGAGCCTTGCCATGTTTTAAGAGGAAAGTTTGGAGGCCGTCCGCATAAGCTGCATGTAGGTTCCCTAGTTATTTCCAATTCCCGCTTGACAAGCAATACCACAACAGTTTGATTCAGCGTTACCCTATGGAACAACTATATAATTAGGCAAGCAATAAAGCAAGTGCAACTGATACATAATCACACAACTGCACTCACGAACAGTAAAGTAGCATTTTTCCCTTTTTTGTTTGCAAACAGCACATTTTCGCATTAGCAATTTAGCAAAAACCCTTAGGTGTGCATTTCTATGTTTATGTCCATTTTCTACAGATTATCTTTCACTGTCAACCAGCTAAAGGTCAATATTTAGTTTACTTTTCCTTTGAATCTGGCAAAATATCATTGTGTTGACAATTACCTTAAGATGCTGTGTTTAAGTCAAACTTTAAAAAAAAATTAAATTAGCTTGAAATGCTGACTCTAAAGTATCTTGTCTATTTTTAGACTTGTTAAAAATACAACAGGGTCAAAATGTTTATGTAACAAAACGTGACAAATGCTCAACCCCTTGTAGCAAAAAAATTACCTGAAATAAATTTCAGTCTTAATGCCACCAAGGTGGCATATGTATCCTATTAGTGCCAGTCGATGCCTAGCCCACACATTCCACAATGTATTGGGAGCACTGCGCTGCCACCTAGGGGTTGGAGGTACACTGATTAATCCCTGATTTTATTCATTTTCAGACTATAGTTCATTTAGCATATGCTTGATGGAGAAAAAATATTTTTATTAACTGTAAATAAATTTAAGGCAATAAACCCACAATCTCTGCTCCCTTCCAGGAGTTTTGAGATTAAGCATGTTTAAGTTATAGAACAGTCCAAAGAAGAAAACATATAAATAAAACAAATAGGATAAAAATCACAGCAGCTTTGGAAAATGGCTAGCAAAGAATAATTGGCAGAGAATGGACAAAAGCAGTTCTATTATCTTTTAACCATTATACTATTTCCCCATCAGTCTAGTCGCATATCTGTTTTAACAATTACCATAGCAACATATTGCTATTGCTGACAAAATACTCATAAAACTAACTCTGTACAATCAATTTCAATAACTTACTAATTCCAAATGAATTAGGAGTCATGAAGCCCCTTGCTTATAAACTAACCTGGGGACAAACTTGCAGGACAGCTTGTGCAACCCAGTGCAGATCTTCAGCCCGTCCAATGTGCTGTTCCATTAAGACAGCTCTGTCAAAGCGTGCTCCAGCTACTCTCATCCACCTCATACTCTCAAAGGTGCTTATCTCATGAAAGAAACATAGGAAATAGTAGAACTTTTTGATTTTTTTTCTTCTTTTTTACAAAAGACTTCATGTTCTGAATTCCTATAAGCCCTCTGTAATACTGAAAGGGAAAGCTTCTGCTTCAATTGTTTTGTTAGTTTCCGTTTGGCTTTCAGTTCACATTGGCTTGGCAAGAAATAAGAGTGCCAGAGACGTTGACATCAGCTGCTTCAGCCGACAGTGGTCGGACACAAATA
This sequence comes from Brachyrhaphis roseni, assembly GCA_903066815.1. Lineage (NCBI taxonomy): Eukaryota > Metazoa > Chordata > Actinopteri > Cyprinodontiformes > Poeciliidae > Brachyrhaphis > Brachyrhaphis roseni. The sequence continues at coordinate 22,201 of CAEFZY010014320.1, forward strand.
GAGCACCATCTACGGCGCATTTCTGCTGTCAAATGTACAAAGCAGATAGCGGCTTGGGGGAGTGGATGGTAAATCACAGGAAGGCTAAGCTAACGAATAAATTGGTTTTCGTTTCAATTTGGTCCAGCCTTTGGATTAGGAATATTTGTTGTTCGGTTAATGTGAGAGCCAAGGCTGATCAAACGAGCCTTTGGCCACTGTACAAGGTCTATGCAAACATGGCACAAGGGAGACCCCTTGGTTATATTGTGCATTTGGTTTATTTTTCTGGCTCTGAAACTGGTACGGTAGATTAACTGGTAGCTCTGCTTTTTGGTCACCTCCTTCTCCTCTAATCATCCCCGCTGTCATCCTTTCCCTTATCCTTTTTGTCCTTCTTGTCTTTCTTCTTCTTCTTCTTCTTCTTGGCCTCGTCCTTCTTGCCGAAGCTTATGAAGTCACCCTTGTCATCCACAGGGCCCGGGTCATGGCGGATGGAGATGATGGCTGGAGATCCGGGGATGATGAAGGCCTCTGGTGGAATCTCTCCAGGTTTCAGAGGCTGAGGAGGGATATAGCCTTGTCCAGCACCGTATCGGAAGTGCCAGCTATTGCTGTTGACTCCAGCACCCACCGGGGGAGAGAGTTCCCCACCGCCCTCTCCATCTAAACAAACAAACAAACAAAAAAAAAAAACATAATAAAAATGAAATATGTTAATTGTGAGTAGAATTTGAACTGCCTGTTTTATCAATGAAATCTGCTGGACATCTATGTGTGAAAGTTCATGAAACATATGTGCTTTAACAATAAATACGATGCTTTATGTTACAAATAGTTTCCAGCTAATGGGCAGAATATTCAGAAAAACGCAAGCCATATCCTAAAATTACACAATAAAATAAATACAAATGTATTTCCCATTTTTTATATAATAGCCTACAATTAGAAAGCCAAGCTTGTTTCCCCCCCACACACACTTTAAGCTAGCCTTGAGAGAGTTGTTGTGACAATTGTCTCAAAGATTGACCTTCTCAGTACCGTATTTTCCAGACTATAAGTAGCAGGTTTTTTTTTCATAGTTTGGCCGGGGGTGCGACTTATACTCCGGAGCGACTTATGTGTGGAAATTTACACATCATTATATCATATCACATGTTATTTT
>CAEFZY010014322.1:0-12946 GCA_903066815.1 Brachyrhaphis roseni
AATGCTAAAACGTGACCAACATGACACTAATGGAAGCTAATGCTAAAGCACTACCAACATGGCATTAAGGGAAGCTAGTGCTAAAGCGCTACCAACATGGCGTTAAGGGAAGCTAGTGCTAAAGCGCTACCAACATGGCATTAAGGGAAGCTAGTGCTAAAGCGCTACCAACATGGCATTAAGGGAAGCTAGTGCTAAAGCGCTACCAACATGGCGTTAAGGGAAGCTAATGCTAAAACGTGACCAACATGACACTAATGGAAGCTAATGCTAAAGCACTACCAACATGGCATTAAGGGAAGCTAATGCTAAAGCACTACCAACATGGCATTAAGGGAAGCTAGTGCTAAAGCACTACCAACATGGCATTGAGGGATGCTAGTGCTAAAACGTGACCAACATGACACTAATGGAAGCTAATGCTAAAGCGCTACCAACATGGCATTTTGAGAAAGCTAATGCTAATGTGCTACCCATAAATGACATCTTTTCTTTAAGGACTACAACCCTTGAGCACAAATTAAATTTCAAGCTGAAAATTAGCTCTGCTGTTAGCGTATTAGCAGATTAGTGGAGGTTTGCTGAGTGCAGTTTATGCTGATGTGACATGTGACCTGCAGGCAGTTCCAGAGCAGAACCAGAACCGAGCATCCAGCGTCCGGTGAGAGTCTGTCGACCCGATTCTCTCATGACGCTACGTTGGATCAGCTGCTGAATCTTCCTGTGTTTCATTGGACAGGAGCCCGAGTCCCTCTGCAGAACTCCCAGCTGACCAATCAGATGTCTCCCCAGAAAAAGGTTCCTGTCTGTTGTTACATTTTGCAACCGTAGCACCAGTATGACCCACTAAACCTCTGGTTCTGTCCAGGCCGCTGCTGGTTCTCCATCCAAACTGCCTCTGAGAAGAACTGTCACGAGGTAAGTCCTCTGAGCTCGTTAGTCCTGGTCTTAACGAGGCGTCCGCTCACCTGTGGTGTGGTCCGCAGCGTGTCCCGCGCCGAGACGTCGGGGACGCAACGGTCCAGTCAGGATGCCGCCGCCCCGACGGTCTCCGAGTACAGCGAGGACGCGTTGGTCCGTGACGGCGCCGAGTTCTGCTTCGAAGAGGTCCGGGCCGAGAAATACTTCAGGAAGATCCGGGAGAGGCAGGAGCGGGAGCGGAGGGAGAACAGTAAGAACCCGGCGTTCCCTGAGACAGGAAGTGACCCGTTTCTCCCTGAGACAGGAAGTGACCCGTTTCTTGTCGTCCTTGCAGTGGAGCGGCAGGAGGAGCAGGAGGTGCAGGAGGTGCAGAGGCTGCAGAGTATGCTCCAGGAGGTCAACCAGGACCTGCAGGCCTGTGGAGGATCTCACTGCACAACGCTGCAGGTCACCATGGAGACGGAGCGCTGGCCGCCTTTCTGTCCTTCTTTCTGTCTGTGTTTCTATTCCTTCCTCTCTCTGTCTCATCATGTGACCTTTGACCCAGGTAACCTGGTGATGTTTCCCCCTCCAGGCCTCTACTGCTCCCTCCATGTTCTCCTCCTCTGACTCCCGTCGCTCCGTCGGCCTGAGGCTTCACTCCGACCTCAGCCTGATCCAGGAGGCTGCCGGTTCTGGTTCTGAGGCGACCCGCCCTCTCCCCGTCCTGTCCGACTGCAGCGGCGCAGCAGAACCTCAGGCTCCCGGGTCATCGGCCCAGAGGAACCCGGTCGCCCGGCAGCTCGGCGCGGCGCCGCTGTGAGTACCTGATGACCTCCGGAGGGGAAACTCACTTGACTGCCTCAAACTCACTGACCCTCCATGTTTCCCATCAGGCATTGCGGTCTGGAACCAGAACCTGAGGAGAAGCTTGATGGTGAGTCCTCATCGCCCTCCTCCTTCGTCCTGCTCTTCATCCTCCTCATCATCTTCTTCATCGTTCCAGTTTCTCAGGGAGGAGCAGCCAACTTCTCCCACGTCACGCCCAACTCCTCTCTGGGCTTCGTCCAGGCCACGCCCTCCAGGGCCCTGCCGTCGCCCACCGTCAACACGCGGGAGGCCCTGGGTGAGTGCCCTCTCCTCCGGTTCTGGATCCGGTTCTGGTTCTGACCCGTTGTTCCCTCTAGGCGTCATCATGGACATGTTCCAGGCTCCGACCTTCCTGGACGAGCCGTTCCAGGGAGCCTCCGCGCTGCACCGGGCCGCTGCTGATCCCGACCCGGACCTGGAGGCCAGCGGTAAACGTTCTAGATCTGTAGAACTGCAGGCCGGTTCTGGTTAGCCCGGTTCTGACCCGTTCTCTCCTTCATCGGTCACAGTGGTCCCGCTGGTACCGAAGCTGCCGGCCTCCGCCCCGTTCAGCATCTTCCAGGACTATGAAGACAAAGAGAACGGCAGGTAAACCTTCCTCCTCTTCCTCATCATCATCAGAGGCTCCTGGAGCCTTCTTAAAGAGACAGTACCGTCCTTAGTCGCTTCCTTACTTCCTTTCCTTCTGTTTTAATCTCTTTTGTTCTTGATTTCCTTTCCTCAGTCGTTGATCTTTGGATCATTTTTCTTTCCGTCTCTCGATTCTCTGCAGCTGGACGGATTTGTGCTCCGACGTTTTCAGTTTTGGACATTTATGATTTGTAACCATGGTGACACATGGACTGATTTGATGTTTTTGTTTCCTTCAGTGCCGCGGTTCTGTGTGAGAGGTCCAAACCGGCCAGGGCTCTGACAGAGCTCAGCGGACCGAGGGCGGACAGACCCAACGTGAGTTTTGGACAGTTGTTGGGAATCTCTGGCGGTTCTGGTCCAGCTGGCGGTTGTCTGGCTGAATCCCTGTCCGTGTCCAACAGGAGACGGAGCTGATCCCAGACGAGAGCACCATGTGGGGCGCGCGCTACAACTCGCTGGCCGCCTGTCCCAACAGCACCACCGACTTCGCCCCGCTGGCCCAGTTCGTCTCCACGCCGTTCACTCACAAAACGCCGTTCAGCGGCTGCTTCTTCCTGGCTGAAGGTACCGGCGGAGGCTCCGTCTCCTCTGCCGCCTCCATGATACTTCACTGGATGAGGGTCTGATTCTGATGTTCCTGCAGAGAATAACGAAGATGGCGGCGACGCTGACGAAAACGTCTTCATCAGACGGCAGACGAAAAAACTCAGGTGAGCCAACATGGGGGTCACAACCTCTAGGAGGGTCGCAGAGGCTCTACAACGGGGTTGTTGAGGATTTGACCTCTGTTTTGCTGGATTATATCAACTGACCACTACAGGGCTTCGGCCAGAAAGCACGCTGGTCATCAGTTGTTTAAAATGGGTTTACTGAAGAATAAGTGCGAATATATACAGGCAGTTTATCATCAGTGACTGCGGCACCGATCCCAACAGTAAAACGGAAAACAGATCAGCTGACTAACGTCAAGAAGAAGAAAATAAACAGAACAAACCTCCTTCAGAATAAAAGGAAGCACTTCAAAATAAAAGCATAGACATCAGACATTGAATTAGAATTACTTGAAGAATAAATAACAGGGGTCGTGAGATTTTTCACTTGATATTTTTTGCATGTTGATATTGAAGGTTTTGACTTTAAATACACATTAACAAGAATCCAACACGTAACAAACTGACAGAGGTGTGATCACATTGGTTTGTTTAAAGAGTAACTAAAACCCAAATGAACTTTTTTTGCAGATAAAGTGTCTAAATTGGTACTTAAGCATCCGATCTCGGTTTTTCTGTGCACATTTTGACATTTTCCTTTAAATGTGTTAAGTTCTGCAATATTTGGCCTAAAACCGCCTGAGTGCTGCCCACTCTTGGTTGAAGTGTGGTACTGCAGTTGAATTTTCCTATTGGTTCCTTCGGTCCAGCTTGGTTGATGTCGACTTCTTACAGCTTCCCTCCGACCCGCCAACGATGGATTTGTTGCTGGTGACTTTATTATAAGAAAAAAGTTGCTAGGTTTCTCATGAATCACTTTTTTCTGTTTTTTTTTTTTTTTTTTTTTTTTTTTTTTAATAAAAAGTTACTAGATGTGTCATAAATTCTTTTGGGGAAGAAAGTTGCTAGATCTGTTGCTGGTCATTTTTTGTGAAAAGAGTCTTGAAAAGGTCTGAAAATTTGCTAAATATATCAACAAAGTCACTAAATTGGCGACTGTTCTTCACCTTGCCTGGACCACCGTCCCGCTTGGCTGTTTTGTTTTTGGTTACCTGTTCAAAGGTGAAAGTTCATTGAATTTAGGCGTTGTACCAAGTTTCACCACATGGTGGCGGTGCTTCCGATCGCATCTGTTGCCTCGTTTCCCAGTAGAAGAGCACAAGCAGTAAAGTGTCTTTGTTATTTAGTTTAATTCCAGTTGCTAGCGTCAACCGTCCATGTGATTCACAAAGTTTTATCATCTAATATTTGTTATTCCACCAACCAGTCGTATGTAGCCGATTTTTTGAGAGACAAATTGTTAGCATTTTGGCCCTAGCATGCTAGTTGCTTCTCTAGCTTAGCAGCTACGTGCTAAGCTGTTAGCAGTGATGGTAGCTGCCTGATAGCTGCTACAGAAGGGGAAATTAATATGAAATGAGCACATTAAGTGTTTTCATCAAACACTTAATGAACACATTGAGTAAAACATTTTAATTTAGTTAAAAGTTTATGCAAAATGATGTTTTTTCTTTAATAAAAAGGAGAAATAAAGAATCTGTGTTTTATTGGTATTAAGTGAAAGATGGTGTTGGTTCTCCCTCAGCCCCATCATGGAGCAGAGTCCAGCTGATGACGCGGCTAGCGCTCCGCCGCCGCCGTCCTCAGCGCGGCAGGGTACCATCATGGCCGACGGCTTCGCCTCCTCCTGCCTCAGCATGACTCAGCCGCCGCCGGCGCCGCCTGCCCTGCTCTCCTTCAGGGACCAGACGCTCTGCTCGGCCGAGGCCTCCGGCTGGGAGGCGCACGCCAGCCTTCCGCAGAACCCGCTCAGGTCTAGCAGAGAACCGTTTCAGATCCTGGAGGACCCAGAGAGGTCCGGCAGCCCAGAACCGGACCAGAACCGGCTCGGTGACGTTCCCATGAGCCCGCAGTGCGCCCCCAAGGCGAGCTGGCTGGACATCAGGAGTGCCGCCGCCTCAGCGGAGCCGGACCTAGACGCCTTCCTGAGTCCCTGCCGACCCGGTTCGGCCAGCACCGCCAGAACCCGGGACGTCCCCATGAGCCCGGCGGCGCCCGGCGGGGCGGCTGGCGGCCTCCGGCTGGTGTCCGACCCCTGGGACGCCGACCGGATCTCGGACCTGCTGTCCCGGCTCCGCCCACCGCTGACCTCTCACCCCTGCTGCTACAGCTGGCCCTGCGCCGTCCCCAGCATCGGCCCCAAGAAGACCCTCAGCATGGGTAGGACCAGCGGGGTCAGAGGTCACAGCCTGAACTGCTCACATAACAAACTTTAATGAGTTAAACCAACATAAACAGCAAATAAACAGCTGAAAAGTGTGGCATGCGCCTGAATTCACACCCGGATGGTTTTAGGGTGAAAGAGTTCCTGCTGGTACCAAATGAAGGAGCTCAGGTCAGATCTGGTTGACTCACATAAGACACGGTGGTGGCAGCATCATGCCTTGGGAAGATGGATGGAGCTAAAACCAGGATATTATGGTTGAGATCAGAGCAGAATGGCCTAGTCAAAGATCTGATTTGACTAAGAATCTGCAGAAGGACGTGAAAGCTGAGTCTGACTGAACTGCAGATGATATAAACCCGCTCCACACTTTTCAGATTTTTAGCAGTAAATTGTTAAACGACGTTTTAATTTCCAGCTGACAGAAAATCAGTTAAATCTAATAAACAGGGAAGTTGTGGAAACTTTGAGTAGGACCTTCTCAGATGTCCTCCTGTCTCTCGTCCTGCAGGATCGTCGTCCCTCAGAGTGGACGCCGTCCTCGGACAGGGAGCCTTCGCCACGGTCTTCCAGGCCACCGACCCTGCGACCTCTGACAGGATGGTGCTGAAGGTCAGGAGGGGTCGCCCCGCACCACTTCCTGCTCTCCTTTCCTCTGTTCTTGGTTCCTTCTTCAGCTCATATTAGCTTTCCTCACTTCCTTTTATTTCCTTATTTCCTCCTTTCTATGTCATCATTTCCTGTCTTCTGCAGGTGCAGAAACCGGCCAATCCCTGGGAGTTTTACATCAACACCTGTCTGGACGCCCGCCTGCCTCCTTCTGTGCGCCACCTGTTTGGCAGCATCCGCTCCGCTCACCTGTTCCTGGACGGCAGCATCATGCTGGGGGAGCTGCACAACTACGGCACCCTGCTGGTGCGTCCCGCCCCGCTGCTGCTCTAGCTATAGTTGTTTTCCTCCGGTAACGCTCCGCGTTGCTAAGGTGTCGCCGCGGTAACGCTCTGCTACGGTAACGCTCCGTGTCACTAAGGTGTCGCCGTGGTAACGCTCTGTGTCACTAAGGTGTCGCCGCGGTAACGCTCCGCGTCGCTGCGGTAACGCTCTGCTGCGGTAACGCTCCGTGTCACTAAGGTGTCGCCGCAGTAACGCTCCGCTGCAGTAACGCTCCGCTGCAGTAACGCTCCGCTGCAGTAACGCTCCATGTCACTAAGGTGTCGCCGCGGTAACGCTCTGCTACGATAACGCTCTGTGTCACTAAGGTGTCGCCGCAGTAACGCTCCGCTGCAGTAACGCTCTGCTGCGGTAACGCTCCATGTCACTAAGGTGTCGCCGCGGTAACGCTCTGCTACGATAACGCTCTGTGTCACTAAGGTGTCGCCGCGGTAACGCTCCGCGTCGCTGCGGTAACGCTCTGCTGCGGTAACGCTCCATGTCACTAAGGTGTCGCCGCGGTAACGTTTCCTGTTTTTTTTTTTTTTTTCTCGCTGCAGAACGCCGTTAACTTGTTCCGGACACAAAGCGACAGGGTGATGCCGCCGCCCCTCGTGCTTCACTTTGCCGTCTGCATCCTGCACACCGTGGAGCAGCTGCACGCCGCGCACATCATCCACGCCGACATCAAACCTGACAACTTCCTGCTGGGAGAGAGGTGGGTCCGTCTGCTGGTTCTGGTTCGGGTTCTGGTTCCAGCCTGTCTGACGCCGTCGTCCCGCCCCTCCAGGTTCCTGGAGAACCGGTGCTTCGACGCGGACGGCGTTGACCACGGCCTCGTCCTCATCGACCTGGGTCAGAGCATCGACATGGCGCTGTTCCCAGAATGCACTGCGTTCACCACCAGGTGTCTGACATCCGGCTTCCAGTGCACCGAGATGCTGAGCGGGAAACCCTGGAGCTACCAGGTAGAGGGGCGGGGCTTAACTCTGGGTCTGCCAATAACCCTAAAGGAGATTTATTAAAGATCTAATTGATCAGTAATAAGAAATGAAAGAACTAAAAGTCACAACTGCGTGAAAAAAACATATATGTCTAAAATTTTTATATTTGTTTTTAACATTTACTTATTTGTGATGTTTACCAGTTTGCATTCATTTATTCTCATATTTATTTATTGTTATATTTTATTATTAGGTTTTATTTAATCATAATATTGTTATAGTGAGGTTTGGTAAAACTTTCTGCATCAATTTATTAAGTATATTTATTATACACGTTTACATTATTATTTTTATTTATTGATTATTTTAATCTCTAATTTAACATTTATTTTATATTTCATAACTTACTGATGGGTTGGTAAATGTTTATCAGTTTGTATGCATTTATTTATTAATGTAAATATTTAAATTTTATTTTATTTTTTTATGTATTTCCTAATTATTAATATTTTTATTTCTTAATATAATTATATTTTAATGAAACTGGACACATCTGGTCACATTTCTACAATAACACTTCAAATTGATGAATCCACGGCACCGATTGGCTGAGCTGTGGCACTCCAACCAATCAGAAGCAGAGCTTCCATGTTAAACAGCCAATGAGTTAAAGGCAGTCTGAGATGAACCAGTCAGAGAAAAGTTTGACCCTTGACCCTCAGAATGATTTCTGAACTAGATTAAAAAGTCAAAACTGAATTATTGGCTGCAGATTAATTCTGGATCAGAGTGAACTCTGGGTTCTGGTCATCAGAACCACCAGAACCCGGACCAGGGTGTGAATATAAATCTGCTCTGTGTTTCCAGACGGATTACTTTGGGATCGCGGGAACCGTCTACTGCCTGCTGTTTGGGACCTACATGCAGGTCGTTAATGAGGGCGGCGTCTGGCAAACCAATGGCATCTTCAGACGGTAACCCGATCACCCTCCGGTCCCTCTGGATCCGGCCCGGTTCTCCCCCTAACCGCCTCCTCTCCCTCCAGGAAACCCCACGCCGAGCTGTGGCTGGACTTCTTCCACACGCTGCTCAACGTGCCGGACTGCGGCGCTCTGCCCAGCCTGCAGGGCCTCCGCCGCCGGCTGGCTGCCGTCCTGCAGCAGCACTACAGCAGCAAGCTAGCTACGCTAAAGAGCCGCCTGGTGGTGCAGCTGCTGGAGAACCACCGGGCCCGCAGGTGATCCTGTGGAGAACCACTGGATCACACATACTGGTTTCAGTTAATCACACCCTCTGTAAATATATTCTTTTTTTATGGGCTTCGTTTTGTAGAGCTGTGAAATGATTCTTATTTTATTGATGACAATAAAATGTGTTGGAGTCTTGTTGATTTTTGTGTTTCTGCTTCAAACGGAACTGAGTGGCAGCATTTTGTCCCAGTCCAGTTAAAATCGCAGAGGGAGATGTTTCAGGATTTCAGTTCTGATGATTCTGGATCATAAAAAAAAAGAATTTAGTTTTAGATTATTGTAATATTTTAGCAGATCAGCAAAAAATGCTATGGTCATTAATGTGCTACAAAATTCTGAAGATTTTTTTTCACAAGCAGCTAAATCAAATTAGTTTTAGTAGAAGCAAACGCTCAAAGGCTGTATCATGGTAATTACTGGAAGCTAATGCTAAAGCGCTACATCAACATTGTAAGTAGAAGCTATACCATTGCAGTGATTGGTGGATGCTAACGCTGAAGCGCTATATCAAGATTGTAATTAGGGGAAACTACCATTAAAGCACAATACCAATGTGGTATTTAGCAGAAGTTAATGACACTACATACTAATTCAAATTATATCTGTGCTTGAAAGCTTACACATTTATTTTAGCATCATTTACATTTCCTATAATTTTCATAAATATTGAATTTGTTCACATCTTGTTCTGAGGCCTTTTCTCATAATTACAAGATTTGGATCTCATAGTTATGAGATAACACCCCTGTTAGTTTTTGTGAGCATGCAAAGCACTCACAAACTACTACTGTTTGTTTTTTGTTCATATGTTTATTGTGGAAAGGAAATGGAAATGCGTTGTAAATGTCAAAATAAAAGCATGAATTTAATGTCTAATCAAGGAATTCTTAACAGTCATGAATCATACTTTATTGAACTCAAAGTTTACAAATCAGCCAAGTTAATTAGTGCTTTAGAATTTATCCGGAAAAATAATTTCAGTGCAGCTAAATGTTTTAAAAGTTAGCAAACGGCTAATTGAAGGACTAATGGGAGTGCGCTCACCACTGATTGGTTTTGTTCAACTCGGAACTTTTGAAAAATATTTGTATATCGATGTTTTAGAAAATTCTGCGTTGTATATCCAACATTTTCGCTTTTTCTATCAAAAATCTTTCGTTCACCAGGAGCTTTAGAGGTTGTACCCGGTCAGAGCGTCATCTTCTTCTACAACACCGCCAACTGAAGCGCTGTTCCGTCTGCTGCTCAGTGCTGCCACTTCCTGGGGACATCACGGTACTGCAACTGAAGGAACCGATTTTCCATTTGCTCTGCGGCGCGTTTCTCTCCGGTTGAAACCCGGCCTGGGTTTCATGTTGGTCTGGTTTCGTGTTTGGACTCGTCCTGGTCCTGACCTATGATGGGACGGTCGTTTTCCCCCGGAATGCTCCGCTGAGCAGCGGAGATGAGATGCGGGTGAAACCTCAGACCCAGAATCCAGAAGGTTCTGTTCAGGAAACCCGAAAGGTTTAACGATGGGATTTTATTTCAGCTTGTTTATCTTATAAAACATGAAATATCAGATTATTGTTTCTGAGTTTGATTTGAGTGGTTGAACATGTTTCAGACTGTATTAATTATCAACGGTGGACAAAGCTAAGCTAATATTTAGGGGAAGCTAATGAGCTACATGCTAAAGTGTTTTCACTTGTTTATATGTTAGCTTGTAACATTAAAATGCTGTACAAACATATAGATAGAAGCTAAAGTGCTAATTTCAATTCATATTATATCTCCCCTTTAGAAACTACAACTTAATTAAATTTCAAGATTTATAATTTGCTAATGATTTCTAAAACCCTCAGATATTGTTCTGTCTTGTTCTCTACTGTCGGTTTTATTTTGTTTCCATGTTTCCTGTTTTAAATTAAAGCATTAGAGGAAAGAGAAAGAAGTCAGAGGAAAGACTTTTAAAAATGTTTTTGAAAAGTATTGGAAGATTTGTCTTGATATTTTAGAAACTTTGTTTTCTAACAAAAAGGAGAAATTCTGCAGCAAAAATAAATTTTGTTTGAAAAACTTGTCTTACATGCAATTCTAGTGTAATAAGGTAAATCATTAAATGAGAAATGTTTTTGTTAAATTGAGACCATTAAAAAAAGGCTTTTATTCTGAAATTTTACCTGTTATGTAGGAATTTGGATTTGATTTAAAAGATCTTCATGTTTTATCAGAATTGATGCAAATTCAGCTGCAAATGTTTTCTTAAAATGTAAAATTTGAATTTATTAGCATATTTAAAATTTTGACATGTTTATTTTAATGTAATTAACTTAAACTCAAACCGATATAGTTTTGCAAATGTATTTACTTTGAAAGATTTTTCTGTTTTTGCAGTCTGTGTGTCTGGTCGTTTTCCCGGTGCTCCACATTCCTGCAGCACCTGAAGGCACCTGTGCCGGTTTCAATGTGTGAGGAAATGATCAGAGCAGCGCCTGAAGGCATCGTGAAGCCGGAGGAAGATCATCATCATCATCAGTCATGGCGGGCAGAGGACTGTCGGACGCCGCCTGCTCCGATGGACCCGCCGTCACCAGGGTAACGGGCACAGCGCGTCATTTCCCTCCTCTGAGCCGGACGAGCTCCTGCAGGGCTGGAGACCCGGCAACATGCAGCCAGACCCGCAGAGAAGCAGGTTTTATCATTCAGGCTTTAGTGCAGGCAGACGGAGAAACAGGAGAAAATTCTGACTCTTCTGGATGTTTTTAGTTTGTTTTATCAAATCAGGTTTCTGTTACTGGAGCCCAACAGAAACTTGTTCTGTTCTGACCTGTCCTGTCAGACTAAACAGAACTCTCTCAGTTCGATGGTATCTGAGATGTTTGCAGCAACATGTTTGCTGAGAAGCCCAGCATAAAGACGGAGTTTCCGTTGCCAAAGTTTTCCTTTCAGAGGGAATCAAAGGAAGCGCAACGATCCGGCTTTATTTACAGAAAAATCATCCATTTGACGGTTTCATCTGGAAATTTAAAAACTCAAACCCAAACCTTTCTCTGGTTTTGTTTCTTCTTGTTCTGGACTCCCTGAGACAGAACCACAGGTCACAAAGGTCAAGCTCATATTGATGAACCATTTGATTGGACCAGTCAGCCCTCAGTGCTGATTGGCTGACTCCAGACTCACGTCAGCCAATCAGCTGAAGGAGGAAGTGAGGCAGTAATGTTTAAAAAAGGAGGGCGTTCTTTTCGTCCAATCGGGTTTCTTCCAGAGAAACGTCTCTGCAGACAGGAACGGGTCCAGTCCAGAAGTAGGCCTGTCCCAATAACCAATTAACCACATCATAAACTAAAACAAATTCAGTAATTTCTCATTCTACCAACAACTGGATGGACTCTTCATTCTGCTGCTGCTTCCTTTATTTTGAAGGATAATTTTGTGCCATAGTTCATTTTATTTACTGTTTTATTTATTCTGGATATTTCAAAAGTCTTCCACTCCAGTGTTGGATGTTCATTACGCCCACATTTCCACTCTTTAACAAACTCAAACGGCTGCAGCGTCCTTCCACACTGGTTTCATTCCAGCTTTTAAACCCTGACTTCTGCTGCGTCCTCCAATCTGAAACATGACCCGCTTTCTACGGTGGCCCAGAAGGATCAACAAAACGCACAACAGCAGACAAAACGCACAACAGCAGAAATCCACAACAGAAGTTATGCTGGCAAGTTCATCACAAATACGGTTTCGGCATAAATTTTGTGGTTTTAACGCCCATATATGTGTGTACTATTATTATTAGTATTTTATATTTTGTTTCTACTAGATTTTGTCATAAAGAAAATATAAAATTAAAATGGAAACAACATAATCTAATAGAAGAAAATATAAAATACTACTAATAATAGTACACACATATATGGGCGTTACATTGTGTTGTATGTTTTTAGCATAACTTCAACTTTAGCTCAGTTTTAATTTTAGCATATAGTAAGATTTAGCATAACATTTAGCATTATGTCCTCTGGGCCACCATACTTTTCAGATGGTCAGCAAAATATTGAACAGTGCTGCCGACTGAACAGCAAGATCTTAGCTACACAGCTAACTGGTTAGCAGCTACACAGCTAACTGGTTTGTTGCTACACGGCTAACGGGTTTGTTGCTACACGGCTAACTGGTTTGTTGCTACACGGCTAACGGGTTTGTTGCCACACGGCTAACTGGTTTGTTGCTACACGGCTAACGGGTTTGTTGCCACACGGCTAACGGGTTTGTTGCTACACGGCTAACGGGTTTGTTGCCACACGGCTAACTGGTTTGTTGCTACACGGCTAACTGGTTTGTTGCCACACGGCTAACGGGTTTGTTGCTACACGGCTAACGGGTTTGTTGCCACACGGCTAACGGGTTTGATGCCACACGGCTAGCGGGTTTGTTGCCACATGGCTAACTGATTTGTTGCTACACGGCTAACGGGTTTGTTGCCACACGGCTAACTGGTTTGTT
>CAEFZY010014323.1:0-10970 GCA_903066815.1 Brachyrhaphis roseni
TGTTTTCTATGTGTTGATACTGGTGTTTTCTACATTTAATGGAGGTGTTTTCTATGTGTTGATGCTGGTGTTTTCTATGTGTTGATACTGGTGTTTTCTACGTTTAATGGAAAACACCAGCATCAACACATAGAAAACACCTCCATGAGTTTTCTATGTGTTGATGCTGGTGTTTTCTATGTGTTGACGCTGGTGTTTTCTATGTGTTGATGCTAGTGTTTTCTATTTTTTAATGCTGTGTTTTCTACGTTTAATGGAGGTGTTTTCTATGTGTTGATGCTGGTGTTTTCTACGTTTAATGGAGGTGTTTTCTATGTGTTGATGCTGGTGTTTTCTATGTGTTGGTGCTGGTGTTTTCTACGTTTAATGGAGGTGTTTTCTATGTGTTGATACTGGTGTTTTCTATGCGTTGATGCTGGTGTTTTCTAGGTTTAATGGAGGTGTTTTCTATGTGTTCATACTGGTGTTTTCTACGTTTAATGGAGGTGTTTTCTATGCGTTGATGCTGGTGTTTTCTATGTGTTGATACTGGTGTTTTCTACATTTAATGGAGGTGTTTTCTATGTGTTGATGCTGGTGTTTTCTATGTGTTGATACTGGTGTTTTCTACGTTTAATGGAAAACACCAGCATCAACACATAGAAAACACCTCCATGAGTTTTCTATGTGTTGATGCTGGTGTTTTCTATGTGTTGACGCTGGTGTTTTCTATGTGTTGATGCTAGTGTTTTCTATTTTTTAATGCTGTGTTTTCTACGTTTAATGGAGGTGTTTTCTATGTGTTGATGCTGGTGTTTTCTACGTTTAATGGAGGTGTTTTCTATGCGTTGATGCTGGTGTTTTCTATGTTTAATGGAGGTGTTTTCTATGTGTTGATACTGGTGTTTTCTACATTTAATGGAGGTGTTTTCTATGCGTTGATGCTGGTGTTTTCAATGTTTTGATGCAGGTGTTTTCTATGTGTTGATGCTGGTGTTTTCTATGTGTTGATACTGGTGTTCTCTATGTGTTAATGTTGGTGTATTCCATCTCCTGATGTTGATGTTTTCTATGTGTTGACACTAGGGTTCATGTCTCTTGATGCTGTTGTGTTTTATGTGTTGATGTCAGAAATTAGTGTCTTTTTGCAGGTACCTCTCTCCATGAGTGAGTTGAAGAGCGATGCATTTATGAAGTAGAAGAGGTAGCCAATGAGCTGAGAGGAAACCTCTGGGTGGACCTGATAGTCTAAAAGCAGCCTCCAGCTCTCGTTCAGAACCTCCACCACCTGACTGATCTCCACGGGGACGTGCATCCCACCACCACCCAGACCTCTACCAGCACTCTCCCTGAAAGGATTGCAGTCCAGGAGACTCGGAAGAACTGTGTACAGGAACTGGTTGGACAGAAAAGAAAATTGACGTGACTCACTTATCCATGCAGCTCTGGAGACTGTTGACAATTCCTGTGGCTCAATTAGAGGCCGGAAAAGTTAACATAACATGGTATATGATACGATTGCTGGGAGAAACTAAAACATGTAACCCTCCCGGTCAAATTTCAGACCACCCATATATAACTTAAGCATGGCAAAGTGTGATACTAAAACATAGCTAATACATGTTTACTTTAGCGCAGACAGCAGTCCCATTTCTAAGATTTTCACCTTTCCCTCCAAATGTCTTTCCTGTTCCACAGAGTGAGGCTGAACAACCGCAGCTTTGTTCGGCCTAATTGTACGCAGACATCCCCCTTTCCCTAAGATCTCACTCCTATGCCCACAAAGTATCTGAGGTTAGTGCCAACCGTAGATCCACATTCCTGAATAGTTGAACTTTTCTTTGAATGTGGGCTTCTTGGCATTGTGCTCCAAAGAGAGCTGCTGAGTGAAGAGCACTGAAGGAATCCAGTGCGAGCAGCTCCGTTTACAGTTCCTGCGAGGTTCCCGCGGCGAGGCTGAGCTCAGCATTAACCGGGCCAGGCCGCGTGAAACACAATGGAAACGACAGAGCATTTCAATAAGCAATCCCGGAAAGACACACTGGCTTGGAAAATGTCGCTCAATGCAGACAAGCCAAAGGGGATTTATATTTTCAGGAGCACTGGTTTTGCAGATGACCACATGCACGCATTAGTTTGAAGGCAAATATAAAAAGACAACTCAAAGCATTGTCTGCTTTCATCTGCATTCGCTGTGACGGACAAATAAACATAGTCTGCCCACAGTTCTGCTTGTAGTGTCTTTTTATTCATCAAAACGTCTCTTCAGCCAAAATACTTGGTCACCAGTGGCGCCTTTTGCGATGCAATTTTCCTTGTATTGAGGAAATAACCACAAAATATATCAGAGGAACAGATTCCAAACACTGCCAAACGTTGTTTTATTTTAAAAAAGCCTTTGTTCTTTGCTCTTTTTGTCAAACTTCAACGTTTTTTGTGACCACCCTGAAGAGGTATCAGAATTCAAATTTGTGAAACTGATAAAGAAATAAAATGATACATTCTGGTTTCTGTTAGATATTTAGTTTTTCTTAACATGTTTTTATTTAACAGATATATACCTCTATCTTGTATATGTCTCGATATTGTTGCTGTTACCATGAATACTTCAGATGAAAAAAATGCTAAAGTATTTTCAATTCCATTTAAACGGTTCAAACTGTTGCTGGTAATATTGATTTTAAAACTAACTGTTAATAATTTTAATTAATGAGAGTTATCGTCAAAACGGAATAATACAGTTATACCAGAAAAAAAATTATTTAGTTAAATGAGTTAAAATAAAATCACTCAAAATATCCTGTTTTGACATGACTTAAAGGAAATTTGGTTTTGAAGTTGAAATTGGGACTCTGTCTCTTTAACAAATTCCTACTATTTCTGAGACCCGCTAGTTCTCCTCTACTAATCTTTTAACAAAATTTTTATGAGTGTTGCACTGAGAAGTAGCTTGTATGATGAGCTCAGCAGATGCACAGTTTCACTAGGTGTCTGCTAATTGCTGCTGGCTAGTCTGAAGGAGCTGAGGGCGGAGTCTCAGGGGAGCTCTGCTCTGTGAGGCAGAAGCTTGGACACTGCAGCTCTGAGGAGAAGCTACCTAGATCCCCCCGGGTGTTTTTAACAGCTGAATGGCTGCCATGGGAGATTAAAGGATTTCTCAAACATGCATAAAAAAGTCAATTAGATCATAACATGACGTAAAACTCAAAAAAGTCAATTTAACATGATACTGCCCCTTTAAAAATGTTGAAAACCATGTATCATTAACCTTCCATTAGGTACTTCTCGTAAAAAATCCCAATTAAAATGTATTGATGTTTCTGTGGTTCTAACTCAACAAAGTCAAAAGTTTAATGTAAGTGAATACTTGCAAATCCCTGTAATGGATTTTTTTTTAAATGTGCATTTTTACTAGCCTTACATTTAGATTATTGATGGTTGAACTGACAAAAGCACATCTGGAAACCATTTGGTTCATCAAGCTGACTTCCTGAGAGAAAACAGTGGTGTGTACAGTATGGATGTAAGAGCAGGTAGTTAGATAACCACAGCCGCTGCTCTCAGCAAATATGTGCTGAGTCAAACTTACTGGACTGCGTTTATCGAAGAATTCCTATAGCTTTCTCTCCAAAGACGTAGCATTCTCACCGTCTTCCCAACATTGAATAGGAGGCTCGTAACCTGATGCATCAGGCACAGATCTGAGTTCCAGCTGGCACAACATGTGAGACCTTGACTCGGCTGCTGCTAACATTATGGCAAACCGCTAATGCTGTCTTTGATTTGGCTTCAGTCTCATCACCCACGGCTCTTCAAATGCCGAATCTGGTGCGACCAGGACCTTGGAAGCGGTGTAATTTACGGCGGGCCCCAATCGATCGGGCTCCGACTTGCCATGGGGGACTAGCCATCGAGCATTTGTAAAGGTCATTGTTTGAACTTAAATAGGCCAGTCTCTTCAACAGTATTTTTTGGGCGGCATTTTCACCCACGCCTACGCAGCTTCACTGGAAACTTGTCTGAAACTTTCCTGGGCACGCTTCCATGGGTGTGGTACTGCTGCAGTGTAAAAGGGCAGAACTGGATCCAGTTGGCTTCACATGCTCTTTTCTCTAATGGCAAGCTGACAGTTTGCCTCTAGAAATATTGTCCATGATCAGTACAGGAAACTGAAATCCCTCCAATCGGGCACACCTTCCACCTAGCTTAGCCTAGCAAGCACTAAGCCTGGGAAAACGGCTAGCCTGGCTGCCTTTTGATAAATGTCTTTGGCTTTTTACCACCGGCAGGATTGTTTTTATAGCAGATAGCTTCATTTCATCCAGTAGGTGAGGGCTGGCCACAGTTTCTGATTTATTAGGCAAATTTATTATTTCCTATAACCATAAAAGCATGTGGTGCTGAGCCTAAACCACAGTTTGTCTCGCAGATGTCCCTTCTTGGTTTGGTAAAACATTTTTTTGGACATCGAAAGAGATTTTGGTGGAAAACATTAATTTTAAAAGCTTAAAAGCTGTGATCTACACTTGCAGCCCCAAAAACAGCATCCTCTTTGAAAATGGCAGGCAGTCTCGCAGGCGTCTCGTCTCAGTTTGGTAAAACCTTTTTTGGGTCAGTGCCAGAAGGTTTGGTGGGAAACAGCACAAATTGTTTCTTAAATTCTTGTTAAAAATGGCAGGGTTGCATTCCCATCGGTTCAGATTAGGATTAAGGCTAGCTTGTAGTATTTAGCATGCTGCCTAAGAAAAAAAAGAAAGTCATTTTTTTTCGTCATCTGACCATTTAACCTTTCTCCACATGTTTGCTCTAATGCCTACATATGGCAAACTGCAAACAGGATGTTTTTAAGGCTTTCTGTCAATAAACGCCCCATCGTCTTACACCTAAAGTACATATCTATGGAGTGAACAACTGATAGGTGTCCTCCCACCTGAGCAGTGGATTTCAAAATTTGGGTTTTAAAGTCAATTTATTAGACCAGAAAACCTCTATACCAGATTACTTCATGTAATTTCCACCCAAGCTTTTCATTTTAGCTTTGCAATTCCTTTTCAGTGAGTCAGCTTAAAGTCAAAGAATATGCTGTGAAATAGTTCATGCAGTATGAATGGCATCCATTCTCCAACATACACAAGCACAAACACACACACACAAAGGCTTTTGGTGTGCTTCCTATCTGCTCTGTCACAATGCACCCAGTGTGGCTTTACAGTACAGTCACCCAGGACGTTAAAAGGCTGTAAAAGTGACTCACCAAAACCCTTTATTCTCTACACATGTCTTATTATATTAATGTCTCTGGGAACACATTTTAAAAATGAGTGATAAAACAGGATGGAGCAGCCAGAATCTGCAGTAGCATTGAATTAAGAAATGATTGTGAAGTCAGCTGTTACCTTAGTGATGTAGTAGACACACTGCTGAAAGGCCAGCAAGATGACTTCCTCCAGGACAGCCATCGTCTCCTCGCTGGCTGAACGAATGCAGGACAGTCGAAGTTCCAACATCGCTGAAAAAAAAAGCACGTTGACGAGAATTTCCATATTTGAGTTTAACATACAAAACATTACCTAACTGCGTCAGCAATGCCACCGACCTAAGTTCTCCACTTCTTTGCCTTCAATGTCTTCCCAGTCTCCGTCCTCCCTCCGCCCCTTCTCCTTACGGTTTCTCCACTCCAGAATAAGAGGCAGCTGATGTTGAATGAACTGCAGCAGCTCCAGGGTGTTGGCCATCCACACCACCAGGGGGCGCAAACCCGAAATTACATCATGTAGATTGCGTACTTCGTGGTCTTTTGGGTTGGAACCCTCACTGCAAGACAAAAACAAAACATCTGAAGTGTCCTTGATGAAATGGCAGGACGACGGGATACTGGAAATAAAAAGGTAGAGCTTACTCGTCAGGATAAACAGCAGCTAGCTTCGTAGTGCAATCCTGCATGAGGTGAAGAGATAATCTGCAGTGAGTGTCTTTATGTCATGGTACGTTTTACTCAGATTTATTTCCTCCACCGAAAGCAGTAACCCATAAAACAACTTTAAAATAAGTGTGTCACAAAGTTATTCTAATGTCTTGAGCTTCTCTACCAATCCATAATTTAAAAACAGAAAAGAATGGCACAACTGCAAAGTTACTGAGAGATGGCTGTCTCCAAAACTGAAAGGCTTAAAAAGCAGAACATCAGTCAGAGGAACAGCAGAGATCCACAGCTCAGGTAGAAAAGTATACTGACAGAACGGGTTTTATTTGTGTTTCCCTATAAATGTAGCCTTTACAGAAAAGTGACAAGAAAAAAACAAGTCAGAGTTGAAAGAAAGCCATAGCAAATCCTGTTTGCAGTTTCCCTAAAGTCATAATGTGGACACAGCAAGCGTGTGGTAGTCAAAGTGCTCAGCTTTGACCTGGTGAAAAAAAACCTTGAAATCACAACAAAATATTTTAAATGATTAAAAGTCAAAATGACAAGAAAAAAAAGTCAAAATGTTGAGAAAAAGTCTAAATAAAGAGAAAAGTCAAAATGATGAGAAATAGGGTCAAAATGACCAGAAAAAGTTAAAATGACAAGAAAAACATTGAAGTGACAAGAAAAAATCATAAATGACTAAAAAAAAGTCAAAATGACGAGGTAAACGTTAGTAGAATGAGAAAAAGTTAAAATCATAACAAAAAAAGTCAAAATTCTGAGAAAAAGTTATTGAGATGATAAAAAGTCAAAATGACAAAAAAAAGCCAGAATAATTTGGAAAAAAGGTGAACTGATGAGAATAACTAAGAAAAGACAAGGAGAAAAGTCGAAATAAAAACAAAAAGTCAGAATGATGTGGAAAAGAGTCAAAATAATGAGAAAAAAGTTAAAATTACAGAAAAGTCAAAATAAAGAGGTAAAAGTAAAAAAGAAATAAATACAACCAGTGCAACATCTATGCACCAATATGCATCAAATCTGCAATACCTATAGGAACTCAAGAGTTGGCCGAATGATTCACAGTGAGACAGTAATGACTGAGAAACAAGCTGCAGTGCTGCAACTGCAGTTTTTCTGCTGTGTTTGCAACAATCACATCACCGAGACACAGCATGTTTGATGAACTAGAGATTGTTTAAAACCAGACGGAGCTTTTTTGTTTCTACAATCTGCCTCTTGGCAAAGATCCTCATAACTTTGCCAAACAAGAATGTAGGCACTGTAGCCATAGTCTGTGTGAAAATGTTGGGGAAAACCAATGCACATAAAAAACAATCGGCTTCACAAAGTTTATATGGCAGTAACAGCCAATCCAAACACGCTCTGAAATTTAACGCGTCTCTTTAACCACAAACTCACCCACGTGGCACTCTGGACTTCACTCGCGCTCAGCAGCAGGAGCCTCCGGAGGTCTGAAGTGTGAAGGTAAGCTGTAGCATACTGGAGACACAGGCTCAGCAGAAAGGAGACAGTCAGAGAGGCTCCGTCAGTGATGCTGCTGCTACCGTCCATAGCAAAGATCTCCTTGACGACGCGATCTTCGTCCTCAACCCTATAGCTCAAAGTCAGAATGTGACCTCTGGGTGACGTTAGAAAGGGAGGGTCTTTGTTGGGGGACCGCTTGCAGGCAGAACCTTGGAAGTCCGTGCAGTTCGGGATGCAGTTGATGCAGTGGATCATTGCTGTACTGTGGATGGTTGTCGCCGCAGGAGGGCTGAGACACATTATCCACGGAGCAGCAGACAACATTGGTTCAGGAGAGGCATCGCTTTCTTCCTGTAGTTGAGAAACAGAAAAGAAGTATGACGTCTCCCGAGTTGTTCTTCTTTTAATTCTGCGGCAAAGTACCAAATTCATTCGGCCGTCTTTGTCAAAGACCGTCTCACCTTGTTCACAGAAGCTAGGGGATCCCTGAATAGAAACAGGTAATGCTTTCCCAGTCCGATGACGTCACCGGAGCTCAGCCACACGTCATCTTTCACGGCTTCGCCGTTCCTCGAGACGGCGGCGTCTTTGCAGGGGGAGAGCGTGATGGGGCTGCCAGCGCCGTGGCGGTGGAGGGAGCAGTGGCTCGGAAGGATGTCATCAGCAAAGAGGAGGACGTCAACACTCGGTTTGTCTTCGCAATCACCGCGTCGGCCGATAAGAATGTGTGGTGCGGCTAGCAAGTAGATGATAAAGTCCTGAGAGGAGAGATTAACGGTCAGTTACAGAAGTTATTTATTTGTATAAAGCATCTCTGAAGTACCACTTCTGAACATGGGGCTCCCCAATAATAGGAACCAAACACCTAATCTTGCACCTCAATTAGACATTTATGGCCTTTTAGGGGAGGTAAAACAACCTAAAAAGTGTAACAACTAAACAGACATGTACTTCTAGGTTTAATTACTTAGTATTGCCAAGATTTTCATTTGTGGCTAAAGATAAAATCGGATTCACAATAAAATTCAAGCCATCCACTACTGAGGAAGATTTACAAAAGAACCTACCAGAACAACATCTAAGTCTCTGCAGGTCTCACTGGCCTCTGTTAAGGTCAGAGTTCACAACTTAACCATGGAGCTGTGTTATGGTCTTAGGCTGCTTTGCTGCTTCAGGACTTGGACAGCTTGTAACTTATTGATTGCTCCAGAAAATCCCAAAGCGTAACATCCAGCTATCAATTTGTGACTTTAAGTTATAGCCAACTTGGGTTATGCATTGGGACATCAGTGGTAGAAAAGAATATTTTGGAGTGGCCTAATCAAAGTTTGTCCTTATGTCAGATATGATGTAACCGAAATAAAACAATTCATTTGCAAAGAAGAGCATGATGTAGAAAGTTTGAAGTGGATTAGGATTGACTTATAACTGAGCAAATGGCTCTTCACCGTCAAATCTAAACTGAAAAACATGTTTCAACGTTGAATAGATCTTATAATTCGAACTCCAAACTGCTTTTAACATAGAATGTGTCCTTAAATAAAGTGAGCGCTAATAATAATGATTATAATGAGATAATTGTGTCACTCCTTGTGATCCTTTCAGATTAAACCAGTTGAGCTGAAACTGGCAAACCAACTGCATAATCGCGTTCCTCAGGAGTAGCTTACTGTTCAGGGCCTTCTGGGAAACTGACGCAGAATTAAAATCTCCTTATTCTAGTTGATGCATAAGTGTGTGTGAGTGCGTGTGTGTCGGTCTTTGTATGCAGTTTCGTGTAGAGTTGTACTTATCCACAGTTAGAGAAGCCCTGGTAACCAGACAGGAAGCAGTGTCAGGATCGTCTCTTTCTGTTTCCTGATCCTTGTTCTGACTCTTAATTCTTTTGCTGACCTCTGCACAGCTGTTGGCTCTGTCACTGTCGCTTCATTCAACCAGCATAATTCTTTTTGTGTTTCTCTGATAAATGGATATAAATGCTTCTGTATCTAGCAAGGTTCACAAAAGTTGCTTTCCTGCAGTCAGTAAGCTGAAGTAGCAGACTTCAACTTAAAAGTACTGACAAGCAGTGACTGGTTTTGCTTTGTGTAAATGACAGCTCCAGTTTGCCTGGCTGGCTTTGTCAAATGACAAAAAGTCTGAAAACACAAAATGATAACGACGTCCTTTACGTCTGTTTTGTTGAGGGGAAAAGTATTAAACGTCGGACGAAGTCAGCTTAACTTTAGATAGTAGCAGAAATTAGGACTACTTTTCACCTTCCTGTGTGGAACATGTGGAACATATAAAGGTGTTTCTTGTTACAGTGAATGTCTGATAGGAAAGTAAAGCAGTTCATAGAGTAAAAATATTAAAAGAAGTTGAAGTAGAAATTGCATTGCTAATTTTTACACTTCCATAGCTTTGTAATTCAGAACATAAGTTTCACACAGTAAGATTCCTAGTGTTGCACCACCTCCAGTCTCCATTTCCTGTGTAAATAATCACAGTCTTTCAAAAGTGTGGGGAATGCGAGTTGACAGGGATGTCACATAATAGCTCAATAAATGTAGAAATGTTACACAAGTTGCACAAAGTAAGCTTAATGTTACTAAAATACAAAATTCAAGTGTATCATGTTCTGTTGCGTTTCTCTTAAGTGGTTTGTTTGGTCATTTCTGCCACTCCTGGAGTATTTTGACATCTTAGTCGTGATTGGTTCTGTTTCATCCAAGGAACACTCTGATTGGATGAAAAGATGTATCAGCGATTGGCTGGCAATGTGGTTTATTTACATGCAGCTGTTTGTGTGTTAACAACTTACTTTGCATGTGACAGACACGTGAAATTTGACGCCTTTTTGGTTCGTTTGGTGTTCCATACACGACGAGTTTAAATGTCAAAGCGGAGTCCGACGCGTATTTAGGAACTGAGTAAACGCTCCATGCTGCAAGATATTGTTTTTTTTACACAAATAAACGCGCTCACATCAGTTTCACTCCACTGTCAGTCTGGAGGCACAAAGACAAAGTCACAGAAATGAGGTTTCACAGCAAAACTCCATAAAACGTCAGGGTGTTAAAACACCCACATTACCCATGGGTGTGACGCAGGGTTAGAATAGTTTTAGGTTTTTCATTACAATCGAGTTTTATTTTGTTGTTACTCTTAATTAGCTGACTTAACTGGACTGAATTAGTCAGCTTAATTAGTCTTTAGAGTGTTAAGTAGCTAGTAATTTTTGCTAGATGTAGTTTGTTTTTATCATACTTCTTAGGTGCAAAATTCAAAAAGGGTCAAAGTACCGCATTTTCCGCACTATAAGGCACACGCATTATAAGGCGCGCCTTCAATGAATGGCCTATTTTAAAACTTTTTCCATATATAGGGCGCACCGCATTATAAGGCGCATAGAATAGACAATACAGTAGAGGCTGGGGTTACATTATGCATCCATTAAATGGAGCTGCGCTAAAGGGAATGTCAACAAAACAGTCAGATAGGTCAGTCAAACTTTATTAATAGATTGACAAATAAGGCATTACAATTGGAAATAGTAACACAAATAGCAGCTGCATCTAATTAACCGAGCTTAATAGCTTAATGCTAAACGGCTAAC
>CAEFZY010014324.1:0-12323 GCA_903066815.1 Brachyrhaphis roseni
TATATATATATATATATATATATATATATATATAAGTATACATACACACACAACAAACGGGGAAACATTAGCAACAACATAAAATTTCCACCAAAATATTGTAGAACAAAAATCATGGTGTTCGAAAAGGGAGCAGGAAGAAGCAATGGCTTATCTATTAGCAAAATATTACTTTGATCAAATATATTTTGATTCAAAAACAGCAATTAGTAGGAGTTTGTTATCATCCCACATCATCAGTTGGTAAAAGTTTCTCACTTTATGTTCTCCAAAAAATCATAGTCAACAGATGAGCCGTCTCTGTGCTGATGCTAAGTCAAGCAGAAAGGCCTGAGCTTTTCACATGTTGATGTTAGAAAGATTTCTTTAGCTGCAAATGAATCCTTTACTTTAAATGCCTCCACAAAAGTAATGTTATTGCATCTTAGACAATAAAATGTTTGTTTTCTTATTTTAAAAGGATTAAGTTATGTTTTTATTTGCATTTTTAATGTATTTCTAATAGTGCATAAAATAAGCTTCTATGGTTAAACAAAAAATCTGCAAAATGTGCCAGTCTTTTAAATCAAATTAGTTGTCAAAATAATCAATAAAATAATCATTAACTGCAGCGGTAGTCTGACGGTTATTCCTGAATACCGACTGGTTTTTAAAACCATTCAGAAGTGAATCTTCAAAGAAACCCCAGTTCCACGCAAAGAATTCCTTTATTTGAGACTAAATTCCTTTGTCATCTAGTCTCAGCATCTATGCAACTACATGACACACGACAAGAGCTTCACCAGAAGAAGATGCGACAGGACTTGAGCCACCAGACACGAGGTGTGAAACATCAGAGCATTAGACTGAGCGGATGAATTGGACCGGACCGTTTCTGGATCTGTGCTCCTGCTACGTCACTAACATTCCTTTTATGTTCGCACTGAGAGGAGCCGGGTGGAACTGTGCAAGGTACACAGCTTGACTTGCTGCGTGAACAAATCACATTGTTCCATGTGTGATTATGATCACGGCATTCATGCTTTTGTGGAACTCAAACAGCACAGCCGCTATGCCTGGCTTCTGCCCTGAAAATGGTGGAAACTCTTTCAGAATTGCTTGCGGTTGCCTCAGAATTCCTTTCTTATTATCAGCAAAAAGTTTCCTCTTGAAAAATTGCAATAGCCTTAAATAGGTTCTTAATTTCAATGTGATTCTGGATCTAGAATGTTCTCTTTTTGACTTTACACCCCTAATTAGTGAATTGGACTACATTTTGTCAGAAAAAGCAAAGTTTTTAAAGAGACAGAGGCCCAATTTCAAGGCGTTAAATATTGAAATAAAATTTATTTTAAGTCATGTTTGATACATGCATTTTTTTTTTAACAGCTGAAGGTAACATACATAATACTGCCCACTTAAGTTGGAATGCAAGGAATGCATTTTTTTCTGTCCCATGCATGGAGATGAAAGGATTTCTCTCCATTTTTGGCATGTTTTCTATTTAAACTAAGTTTGAGTAGTTTTGAATCACAGTTCAAGACTGACTGAAGACTGCAGAGCCAGCTTTAGTTTAAGACTGACTTACAGGTTTGGTCGCAGGAGTGCAAGTCTGTCAGAAAAACAGAGAAAAGAAATGAAAGAAATATAGAGAGAAAGAAGGAAAGAAAGAGATGCCCCTCCTCCCTCCCATCCCGAATCAATAAACAGAATCTCTTTTCATTATGAACATGCCAGACTGTTCTGTTCATCTACTCCCTTTACAGCAAAAACTCTTAAAAGCTTTGATGTAACATCCTCCAGGATTTCTCCACTGTATTTTAACTGTAGTAATAACACATGTACAGTCACATGAACAAATAAAGATTCCCTGATAAAAATGTATTTCTTCCTGACTAAATGTTCCCATATTGATGTCTAATCTGTTTTTATTTGTCTTTGTAGCAGAAAATGTTTTAATTAAAGACAAAATCATTGTTTTGTAGAATGTGCCAACCCATGCGAGGCTTGGCGCATTCTGTACAGAACATGATTGTGAGCTTCTGACTACGGGGATGTAGAGAACAGAAGGCAGTGTGAGTTCCTACCAAGAGCCATGAACTGACCCCAGAAAATTTCAGCTTTTGATGTTCTTGATTGCAATACACCGCAATTCACCAAAAACCCTTTATAGTCAGTTTCATATGTCTTAAATTTCATTCAAGTTCATATTAATAAGGTCTTTTAAAAAATACCTTGTTTATGCACAAACCAAAATGGCACTTGTTTTTTTTTCTTTTTAATTTCTGGATAAGTTGAAATGATTCAAAATCAAAGATTGGGTCGAAAGTGATTAGAAACTGAGAAGGGCAAAACTGTTAGACAATTAGTGCAGGAAGCCTTGGTCTGACAGGAGATCCTGATTAAGTTCCTGTGTGAGGGGCCCTGGATGAATGAGTGTGTATATGCAGGTTATTTAATTACAGGTGAGCATGCTACCCACAGCTGCTCCCTGATTGATTGTTTCAGGTCTTCCATGGGGTGCAAACATTTTCTTTTATTAGTCGCATATTGTATTGCTTAAAGTTGCATCTCAAAACGTATTTACTGGAACCACACCAGGGAGGAGCGCAAGTGATTTAGCACCACCATCAAAGTGATGCGAAATTGTGTGTATAAAGATTAAATTAAATTTTAGCTCCGTTAGGGTGGAGTGGTAAATCACTGTTTGTTCACTTTAGGATCTCAAGCTGCTCTGTCTGATCTGCTGCTTCAGCACAACAAGATGGCAGAACTGACAATATGAGGCAATTCAACCACTGTCACACTTTAAATGTTGTATTTGTGAATTAATGCTGCTTTTACTTATAGTTCCCTTTTTAGATAAAAATGACAATTATATTTAGATGTCTGAATTTGTGTGAAAAGTGCTTGAAAACAATAACATGAAACACAGTGTGAAAGTCAGAACTAAACTAAACAGTCAGATAATTATTAATCAGATCTGGCATGTTTTAAGGTATCCATGGGTTAAGCTAAAAGGAATTACCTCACTATTCTGCCACCAGGGGGCTGTGGAGTGCTGAGGTTAAAGGTCGGGCTGTACTGTTGTCAAGCCATTTATTGCTGTATTCCCTCCAGGTTCTAGTGTTGGGCTCTCTGGCAGACTTCCTGTGTGTGCTGGCGTCTATTGCAGAGTTTTATCTTGATCAAATCCTTAAGATTGAAGAAAAAAAAAGTGGCCTTGCAAGAAGAAAGTAAACTAAAGATAGCAACAAATATAACAGCCATGAACAAAGAATAAGTCATTTCTCACCAACCTGTGGTGACAGCTTTAATGTTCACCACAGGAACTTTTATCTTTTGATGTCTCAACACAATAAAAGGATTAATTTAAAGTCATAAAATAAGAAAAATTAAGTTCTTAAATCACTTGGAACTTTCCATGTTTTACTACTGAATGGTTTGATTTAATTAGCTCATTAAATACTGTTGACCTTCATGAAAAAGTACAATGCAAAAAAACAAAAGAAAAGCAAGAATAGAAAATATTTCACCAACTTGGTTTGGAGCTTTTTATCAGAGCTCTTTGGTGACTATTTATTAATAAGAATTTACAAGTTTTTGTTAAATGTGTTCATTAAATCAAGACCTGGAGGTTGGAGGCAGGGTCACATGTTATACAGTTTGACTGTTTTTTATTGGTAATGATTTCTCTTGGCAATACATATTGCAATATTACTACGAAATAAAGGCCACAAGAGCTGTAAGTAACACATTTTTTGTTCATTCTTATGTAATATTCTAAATTTTAATGTGATGTTTTTATTAAGTGGAAGCAGAAAATCCTCACAATTAACAAAATTAAAGTCTTTCAAACATCCATCCATCCATGTTTAATTAATCTATATAATCTGTTCCACTTTATGGTAAAGTTTATAAAATACAATGACTTAAATAACACTCTAGTCTATTGAATGGGACAGTATATCAAAACCATATTCAGAGGGATTTGACTTTGTGTCATAGCAAAGTCAAATCCTGTTCCTTTGAAATTGATCTTTGTTTCTCTAAGAACCAACTAACCTTTATTGACACGCCCCCTTCAGCACGCAGTCACAACAGGGCTTCTCCATGATGCTGTTTACAACCATTCTTAGGAACATTGTATGATGAGCTCAGAATAAACACTGTTCAACCAGGTGCTTGCTAATTGCTACTGCCACTAGTCTGAAGGAGCTGAGCGGGGCGGGGGTGCTCTGTGGGGATGGAGCTCAGCTGGGGAAGTAGGCGGTTCATCATGTGAACAACTTCTTAGGCATGCCCAAATGGTTGCCACGGGAGATTCAAGGATTTTTCAAACATGCATGAATGAGTCAAAGCAACATTCCAGGTATGTTTCTGCTGAGGGAATGATGTAGAGATCAACAAGATTGATTTTGTATAATAGCCCCCTTTAATCAAATCCAAGATTGAATCGGTCTAGTGTTGGCAAAATAAACCAAATGAATGTGGGTTATCTCCCCCAGCAGCGAATAAAACTTTGTTTGTTTCTACATGTTTCTTCATATAAAAATAAAAAACAGCTAAATAAGTTATCAGCGTCCATTAGATGTTAAAAGGAGCTTTGTTTGACTCCAGCCTGTTGTATAATTGGGCTAAATGTCTTGATTAGACCCCATGCAGTGGCTCCTTGGGTCTCTGTTTGAGCTTGTCTGTGCATGTTTTGCTGAACTGGACTGACACCAAGTGTTCATGTGTCATGTTTGTAGAAGTTTCACACCATCAGACTCTTTTATGTAAGCAGCTCTTAGTAGAGGTGTTTCCACTGGGTTACAGACTGTAGACTGGGTTAAAGAGTGTGTGAGTGTGAGGGGGTGTGCGTGTGTGTGTGTGTCAGATCACGGAGCAGAGACTGGAGGCATCGTGTGCCGTGACAAGCCTCATTAAGAGGGAATCTCTCCACTGTTCTGGCTGTCGACATCACCGCCAGACTTCTCTAATTACATTCTCTAAGTACCGTTTCGTGCAAGCAATCAGCCCACTGCTCTTTGCATATGCAAATATGACAGACCTGATCATTAGCTTTTATATCTCTCACACTCTAATTGTTATTGTAAAAACTGCCGCATGCAGCCAAGGGCAAATTCAACCGGTCCTCGCACTGTCTTTCCCACTCTCCGCTCTATCTATCACCGACTGTCGACTTTAATTTCTGCTACATGTTTTATGAGGTATTGTTGCTTTACACAGAGTCATGCGGTTGAATGTCACAGTGGTATAATCAGCCAGCAAAGGCCTCTGTCTGACATTGTTTCATCAGGGAGGAGGGGAGAATAATAGGACCACTTCCTAGAGAGGGCTAATTGGCCAAATGGAGTCACTTATGCAGAACAACAGCCCCATCACGGCTATGATGATGATGGTGATGGTGATGGTCCCAGAGAGAGGATTTGGAAGCTCAGACTCCAGAATAGGTCTGTTGTGAAATAAATTGTGAATTGCTCAGATTTGTTAAAAGTAAAAAAAAAAAAAAAGGTTGGTAGGGAAGAAAAACAAAAGAAGGATACAAAAAAGTTTCAAATTGCTGACCTCAAAGAGATTTGCATGGATTAACTTGTGGCGGTTCCAAACTTCCCAAGTAAAAGTGTAACAGAAGTAAAGGAGATTTGTACAGTGTTTCTGGAAAGTATTCACATTAGTTGACATTTTATTTTACATTTTATGCTCCAGCCATACTTCAAATTGTATTAAATTAATGTATTTTCTCAAAGTTCTACATAAATACCCCTTTGTGGCATTGTGGACTTCTTCTGTGTTTTGCAAATGTATTAAAATTAAAAACCAATAAATCACATTCCCATAAGTATTCACAGCCTTTGCTTGGTACTTTGTTGATCCAGCTTTGGCCTCCAGTCTCATTGAATCTGGAGTCTCCTGCTCAGCTCATCCATCTTCAGGCAGTTTGGTTTGTTCTTCTCTGCAGTTCTTCTGCATCAGGTTGGATGGAGATGTCTGGCAGCCATTTTCACATCTCTCCACAGACCTTCAGTCAGATTCCAGTCTGGACTCTCTAGGATGTTCACAGTGTGATTCTGAAGCCACTCCTTATAGATCTTGTCCATGAGCTTCGGGTCGTTGTCCTGCTGACAAATGAACCGTCTGAGGTCAGGATGATCTGTAGCAAGTTGTCATCCAGGATGTCTCTGTTCGTCACTGAATTCTTCATTCTTTAGTGTCCATTAAAGAATGGAGGAAGTGTCCACTTCCTCCACTGACCAATGATGGAGGCTGCTGAGCTCACTGGGGCCTGAAAGCAGCAGAAATGTTTGTGAATCTTTCCCCACATTGGGGCCTCAAGTCAACCCCGACTCAGCAGTCTAGAGACAATCCCTTTGAGTTCATGCTTGGTGTTTGTTCTCTGACTTGCTGTCAAGTGTGGACAAGTGTGTCTTTCCAAATGAATTCCATTCAACTGAATTTACCAAAGGTTGATTGTATTTATGTTTTAGAAACAGCTCAATGTTAAGCTGCATGGCAATGGCTGTGAACACAAATGTAAATCTGATAGTCTTGGTTTTCCATTTTAATGAATTCACAAAACACACACAAGGGAAATTCCAACGTGTCATAATGAGATATTTCTGTGCAGAATTTTGAGGAAATTTAATACAATTTGGAATAAGACTGAAACATGACAAAATGTGGAAGGCTTGAAGCGCTGCGAATACTTTCCGGATTGAACAGTTGTTGATTTGTTGATTGCAAATAATCCGTACTGCCTATCATCACGGACCCCTACATGATCCCATCACTGTCACTAACTGCCATCATTAATGTTACTCTGTGCTATTGTGTGTGTATTATTCAATCACAAACAGGGGTTGCATCGAAACAGCTTTCACTGCAACCAAGCTCCGTGGCAGCATCTGGAAAGCAAGAAAGCATCTGAAAAGCTATTTTGTCACCTTAATGCTTTCAGTACACATCACCATTTTTATAACAAGCATAAAGAAAATTGCTGACAGCTATCTAGGATCAATCAACAAAATACATTTGTTTTTGCAGCTCTATCACTTTAATGACACCCTACCAACACATGAAAGCAGCTGAAGCAGGTGGCCTGGTCATTTATTATCCCTGTATTTTTTTTTTTTTTTTAAGAATTGTGTTCATGGATGTAAATTATTGTGATTTTTTTTTCCTTTTTTTTTATTGCTATTGTCCACATGGCATCAGAATTATACACACGTTGAAATATGTACATCCCCAGCCAATATTTGGTTAACTGTTCCATCACCAGGCTGGTGGCACATTTCTGCCTGACTATTTGACCAACACAATTAATGTTGCGGTTTTAGAAAAGTTATTTTAGGAAGGTCACAATTAACTTAAATGTCTCTTTTAGGGCAGTTATGCTATTGGGACATCAAATGGTTTTTAGATTTTAACCATTTGACCCAAACTGTCACCCTTAGATATAGAGAAATTCTGAAATAACCCAAGAACCAGACCTTTAAACCTCTAGATCACCTTTAAGCATGGCCAATCATGTTTAAAGGTTTTTGGTACCCACACAGAAAAGCCTCATCCCAAAACCTTTGAAAAGGTTCTATGGTCGTCAAAAACAATTGGACACAAAGACTAGAGGCATGGTCATCATTCCTGTCCTATACATATTTTCTCCAAACTTGAGGACTTCACTTAAAACTGAATAATAAGAGACTAAAGACTACCTCTACATTTTTGACAAAAAAACTATTTTTTTTTTCTTGGAATAAGTTCCGTCTGATATTTGAAGCAACAAGCTGCCGATAGTAACATTCATGCGGTACATCAAACATACATGCGCAAAGACTGATTAGGACGCAAAATAACAACAAAACAGTGACTAATCAAGAACCAGATTATCATAAAAAAAACAACCCTGTTAACTGTATGCATCATTGCTTTGTTAATACACTGTCTGGCAGCAGTGCTGTAGCTTTTCATTTTTAATAAATCATTTCTAATTGCAATGCGATTTCATTAAGCAAAGCTGCATCTGTAATGGGTTGAGTCTGTTTGACAACACAAAGCAGAAGCATTTTTTCCACAAGTGTAGGTAAAAAAAAGAATCACAACAAAAAACTGTTGCGTGAAAAAGGCTGCCATGAAGAGTAGAGTCTGAATTTAAACCCTTTAAATTCAGATTGAAATAGATTTCTACTGCATGTGTGAGTGACTCAACCTGATTAGATCCAGTACAATTAATTAGGAAAATAAAATAAAGATAGACTTTGCTCTTGTTCTGTGTACAGTAAAGCCCAAAATTACTCTCATTAAACCAAGAAAGTTTAAGTTTGATAGGGAATAAGATATGTATAAGTGTAGTAAAGCAATGTAAAGTAGTGATAGATTCTGGAAAAAAGGTTTTATATGTATTTTATTTTTTAAAAAGCATGTCAAAAGTTTTCTACACCATTTTTCTTAATAATCAATGAAGAAATCTTTATTGCCATTTCAGGAATCAAACATATTTTCGTGTTTTTGATCATTTATCTTTGGTGATAAGTTCTATTCAAGTCTTTGAGGATGTTTATGCTTCCCTCCTATTTTTTTATAATTTAATATGTATTAGTTAGCTGAGACTTGATCAAATTCAAAATCTGACAGGTAATTTGGGGGGTTAATTATCTGAAAAAAATATATGATTACACTATTTCAGAAAGAGCATGTACAAGCTATACAACAGTAAGAACAGCAGGACTCAGCTTCCAGCTCAATTCATAAGGTGAAACTTTGTTGTTTAGTCCAGTGAGAAATCTGAAAACAGAAGAAATGTCTGAGAGCTTGGACAGTGATCAGCATAGAACTGACTTGATATTTGACTGGACTCAGTCAGTTAGTAAAGGATAAATAGATATGGACAACGGATTACTCAACAATGAAGCCACCTAGAAACAGTTCATGTTTTTAATACAACTCTGCCTGCATTTGCTAATAAAAATGTTTAAATTACCTGACATGATTTACAGACAATCCTCTGTAGAATCCCCTTCTTAAATGACTCTTTACCCGTCACTTATATCTAATTAAAAGCAGACAAACTTTTTTAAAATGTTTCATCACCGACACCTTTTTTGTTCCCACAAAAACCTGGTATATTAATAGGTTTATAGGGAGAGTTTTTCACCAACTGTTGCTGCAATTTGGACTAAAGAGGATTCCAGGTTTCCTGCTTTTGGATGCAGATTTGGCTTTATCCAGCACCTACAGCAGATGATGGACTCTTCCCATCAACCAAAATTTGAGCCCAAGACCCAAGGTTGGTTGTTGTGCTCTGTGTCAGGCTCCTTTATCTTTTTTTTTTTTTTTGCAGTTTTGGGGGCATAAACTGTTCATGACATGTTATAAAACGTCCAGGGTTATTTTTATGTGAAAACCTTTTTCATCTAACTGCAGTGGTTCATTTATTTCATCTCTAAAAAATGTCTGATAATCCTGTAAATGTGTATGCAAATGTATTTTGACAACTTCATAACCTCAGTGCAGGCAAAGCTTTGCATACCATCTGTGATATCTGGCACCCAAATTCAAGGGGAACAGATGCCAGGTTTGAAACCCTGGCGATAGATGAATGTTAGAAGAATAAGTTTCACAGCAGAAAACTCCACAGTAACAACATACATACTTCACCTGTAAGTACCTTGAATATTTCAGTTTGTTTGGGCTATATATGACAAATATTGTTAATAAAGTTTCTTAAATTAAAAAATAATAATAATATATTCACTAAAAACTTTGCTAGTAGTTTGAGAAGGCACCACATGTGATCTTGAGTAGGAAAACAGAGGAAAGTATTGACCATGGAGACCTGGAGAGACCCAGCTCCAAAAAAATGCATGGCTTATTTTGGTGGGGCACAGTAGGAAGACTTTTTTTTAAAGGGCCAGTATTACATATTACATATCATTTTGTGGCACAATCAAGCAACTGGTTTACCTTCAAATTCTGTATCAAATATGAATGAAAACAAGTTTGACTTTGCAATTTAATGCCATGGAATTGCGCCACCATCTTTAAAAACTCCTGCTCCTTCAGAAAGTCATCAAAACATGGCTCCTCCATTAACCCTTTAGCAACATTTTTACCAGCGTTTTGCCGAGAAGTAGCTCCTACAATGAGCTCAGCAGATGCGCAGTTCCACCAGATGTTTGCTAATTGCTGGTGGCTAGTCTGAAGGAGCTGAGTGGAGGAGTGGCATGGGAGGGCTGCTCTGTGAAGCGGAAACTTGGAAGCTTGGAATCTGCAGCTGTGAGGAGGAGCTGCACCTTATTCTCCAATAATTCAGTATAGGAAGATTATCCACTGGACTTTTAAACTGGATATATGCCTTCCACCATCCAAGACAATCAGTACAATATACTGACTTTTTCAGACAGCAAAACAGTGAATTCACTGTTTTGGATTTTTCTTTTTTTTTTGGAAACCTACCAAGGAGACACTCAATTCATCCATGGTGTCATAGTGCATAAAGTTTGTGGTAGCATTTATTTTCTAAGGATCACTGACAGCTTGTTGAGTTCAGATACTGAACAGAGGGAAACAATCTATTCACTGTATCTACTATTTTTGATCCTGTAAAGGAAGCAGATAAAAAATGGATTTGCTTGCTCACTTAATGTTTGCTTTCAAGTGCAAGTTGCATAAAATGAATAAAAAAAAACATTTATTCATCTGTGAACTGCTTTTCACTTGCCTAAGATTAGGTCACGGATGTATGGCCTTCTGGAACACCTCCAACAGGGAGGAGCATAGGAGCTGAAGGACTAGTGGTCTACTGGAACCTCCACCCAGGCGAACAGGGTTTTCTTCCAGCCCCCTGGAGAAGGAAAACAATTCAGCCAGGATCTTTAATCAGCGATGATCCATTTCTTCTGACAGGCAGTGTGGGCTGGAACATAGATGGATTGGTTGGGAAAAAAAAGAAAGATAATTTTGCTTTTCTGCTCAGACTTTTGTTTTCATCCTGACAGACTGGATAGGCACCTGCATTAGTCCCCAATCTGTTCTGAATTCTTTAAAGGATGAAATGGGAGTCCTCTGTGCTGCATTACTAAAGACTGGAAACTCTGAAGTCTGCCAACTCCTGAAACATCACAACATTCAAGGTTGTCCTGGTTATCCATTCTTTGTATAGCTTTTCATCCACCCTACAGTAACCTTATCTACAATAATTTATTATATCACTAAGTTGCTTTGATATTGTATAATGCTTGTGATATACTGAGTTGGATTTGATGATGTCATCAATTACAACATCCCCTAAGGGAATAAGAGTAAATGTATTTTTATGTTGGTCCATTCCAGAGTAGGACCAACATGGAAGAAGCAATAAAGATTATTGCCAAGGTTTCGGTTTTTAGCTTTTTGACTCCCAGAGAGCTAAGAGCTGAAACCTTGGCACATCTCCACACGTCAACAAAGGACTTTTAAAAATATCTGAAGAAATTGAAAAGTAGGGATCGAAAAAGAGTGATGCCTAAAATCCATCTGCATCAGGCAGAAGTAATTTCTTTAAAAACAAAAGGCATATTTTTTGACATGTCTAAACATGTTATAGACAGTATGTAGTACTGATAAGCTATAGTAACGCTGCAGATGTTCAGTGTTTTATCAATCCACAGGTGGCCTGACCAATCTCTCCCTTGTTAGAAAGTCAGTAGAATGTGACTCTAATGTGATGCTGTATGGAGTCTTCCGAGACACAACTGTTTGCGTTTTGCTGCTAGATTGCAGACGTTGTGTGATTTCTCGTTGTGAAGAGATCTTTCATAAAACAGTCAATGACGATAAAGCAGTTTATTTGGGATTAGCAGATTATAATTAGGCAATTTGGTTGGGGGTAAAATGATCTGGTTTTGGACATGCCCTTATTATTTTTGATATTGCTGACTTTACTCTGTTTATTCAACAGTTAAAATTATAGTTGGAGGTGATTGTAATTTGGTGTCTGATGTTTGGTTGGACAAAAATCCAACTGACATAAACACGATAACCTGGTTGTTTAATGAATGAATAGTGCAAATTAAGAATAGAATATCTGCTAAATATTATTAGTAAGTGTCACATCTCTGTTTCACCTTTAACTGATCATTGTGTTATCTCAGGAGCTCTTTCATTTCATTACGAATTTCTTGTAACATTTTTGGCCTATAAAGTCACAAAATTCATAGTTTCTTTTAAGAAGGACTTTTATTTTATTTTTCACAAGCATCAGGCCTGAAATATGCATACAGTACAGACCAAAAGTTTGGACACACCCTTCTCATTCAATGGGTTTTCTTTATTTTCATGACTATAAAAATTGTAGATTAGATTGT
>CAEFZY010014332.1:0-12384 GCA_903066815.1 Brachyrhaphis roseni
CCCTCTCATAATGTAAATGTATGACACTGAAATTTGTAGTTGCAATGTTTTCTTCTCTCCCCCAGAAAATACTCCGACCTTCTGGGATGTTTCTGTTAATAAGAAGGAAAGCAGAAGAAGTCCGGATGTAATCCTCAGGGGCAAAGAGGAAACTGAATTTTGTCGGGATCAGGCTGCATGGAGGCTTCAGAGGCTTCTTGGAGAGACACTTCCTCTTTCAGAGAGTATCTGCTCTTTTTTGGAAGAAGCTTCAAAGGGGAGACGACAGACCTGTCTCTATTTGGAAATACGGATCAATTAGACAGCGAGAACAAGACAGAGCGGACAGAAATCTCTGACAGTGACACTCATGAAAGTGATCCAAACTGGCAACGCCCAGAGAAAAGAAGGTCGGAAACAAGTGTCACGGTGATGGCTCGTGGTTTGCAGTTGAACAAATCTGATCCAGAAAGGGAAGACGGTACGTTTCTTTCTGACAGCTGTGGAGAAAATATGTCGCACCGTAATGAGAAGGCAGGAGCCGGAGAGAGAAACAAGACGCCACAGAGGCCTGGAGACAGCAGCAGCGGTAGGCGCATTCTGACAACAACATGTTGTCATGCATCTTCTGAGTGTTTCCAGGTGGCGTGAATGAGGTGCAAAAAATGCTCCCCTGCACAGATGGAGGTCAATCTGTTTATCCTGACGTGTTTTCGGTTCAAATCAGGTTCTCTACAGTTTCATAACTATTGTGTTTGACTTGTTAGAGTTTATCCTTAAGGAGTTACAACAACATTTAATTTCCCTTTGGGATTAATAAAGTATTTTTGAAGTTTTAATTTTATTATTATTTGAGTTGATTTTTTTTTTAATTGAATGACTTTTATAGGTTTAGTTAGATAGAGCTTGGTGTAAAAAAATGTCTCTGCATACATTATATCCAAACATATAGTGCCCATTCACAGCCATGGAAAAAATAAATAAAGTAAACCTTCATTCTAGGATTTCACATAATCTCTATGTATGTAGGGATTACCATGTTGGCTATCTGTTTAATAAACAATGATATTGTGGAAGCTATTGAAGCTTAAAAGTCAGATTAAAATAAAACAGTAAAATCTGTAAAAGGATAATTTATTGGTTAAAATGGATATGACAGAGGGTGTTCTCTCTTTCTTTCAAACACAAAAAGAGCGTTTGAGACAGCGTGAGCCTAGACAAGGAAAATTTCTACCAAAATAACAGAAGATATTTAAACAAATTGTTAGCATTTGTTTGTGGGCAGATTTTGTTCAGACTCTTCATGAAGAAACATCACAGATTTGCTGGGAAGTAAAAGATTAATGAATAATCTTCTTCGCTTTCTATCTTTGATCTCTGGAAGAAAAATAAGTCGGAGAAAAAAAAAATGTTAAATGGGTTTAGCGTTTTGTCTTTTCAATTATGTCTATGTCAGGACTCCATCCTCTTTCAGTCTGTTCTCTCTTTAAATCAGGCTTTATTTTTGGTTTTCATTGGTTTTCTGTTAAAGCCTCTATTGTAACCTAAGCAGCTACATTTAAAGCAAAGAAGATTCAACAACCCTTATTTTACCATTTCTGTTTTTGCATCTCCTTTTGAAACCTCTAGAGGTTGTGGAAGGAAAAACAAAGAGGATTATATGACTGATCAGCTTGTAAGGCTTAAAGCCACTAATTGTCTTGGCTGTAAAAAATTTCCTTGGTGATGGCGTTGACTCGGTTTATTTGGACTCGATTCATTTCCTCCCCAACACTAATCAGAGTTACAGCCTCAGCAGTTTCTCACTTTGTTACCTTGTGATATAATTTTCTTCAAATCCTGAAGCTGAAGCAAAAACGTTAGCTACTGCTAACATTTTGCTTCTAATTATATTCATTCATTATATTCGTTGTTCTCATTTGGAATTTTTTCTAGCTTTTATTTTCTGGCAAGAAGAAATTCCCGTAGGTCCCTTCTTCAAGTTCAATCTGAACAGGTCAAATTTTAATTTGGAAAAATGTAGATCTGTGACTAAAATGTATGAATCCTGTTTGTCAGGACGCCAGTTCACCAAAAGCAGTATGTGTTTTGGTTCTGTTCCAGGAGTTGCAACATGGAGCTTTGGCAACATGTCGACTGACGGCGATCTTGACCTGGACGTCAGGCAGCAGGTCAGGTGGACAGGTAGGCGCAGCAGGAGCCAAAGAGGAAACGTAAAGGACAAAAAATAAATAAATAATTGCTCGATGCAAAACTTTAAATTAAGATTAAAACGAATACAAAACATGTTTTAAAATACATATATTTAACACTCCTTACACATGTTTTGCAATCTTTTTCACTCCCTCACAAGGGTGTTGCTCCTTCATGAAGGATGTTGGTGATTTGAATGACATCTGTGTTGTCCACGGTGACAGTGACTCAGCTGGAGAGGAATAGAGAGAAACTCAGTTTACAGCAGGTGAATAGAAAAAAAAAAAAGACTGCATTTTATTAAGCAATAAACGAGCTGTTTGTTTTGTAATTACAAAGCGAGGAGATTCTCTGATGGACATGAACAGATGAAAAGTCTTTCTGCGTCCTCCAACAGTCAGCAGGAAAACAAAAAAACCAACAGGTATGTAGAAGATTTTTTTTTAAACTCTGCATTTTGTGATTTTCAACATTTTAAAAGTTTTGTGACTCCCTTGTTGTGTGTGTGTTTCAATTTCTCACATTTGTATTTATTTTTTTTAGTGAAAATAAAGACAACAGTGAAGACATTAAAAACCTCATCAGGACGTCCACTCCAGTGAGGACATCAGAGAGGCAGCTGTCAGACTGCATCAACATGAAAGAGGAAGTCTTTGACCGCCGACGTGTAAGAATAGAGCTCACTCTTTACAATATTTATCAGAAATCATCCTGTGTGTCTGCAGCGATGTTTTGCTTTTTGTGTAGAAATGTGAGAACGAGGAGAAGAAACTCGGATCAAAGTGGATTCAGCTGAAAGAAGTTGAGCTTTGTCTCTCTGAACTCCGACAGAAAAAGAAGGTATGTTGCCTTGTTTAAGAAAAAGGACATAAGATTAAAACTGCAGTTTGAAGCCTCAGTTTATTGCTTATGATGAAGGAAACCGTTCGGCAGCTAGAACAACTGTCTGCAGAAACGACTTGGATGCAGAAGGAGAAAAGATCTTTGGAGTTTGTTCTGAGAAACAGCAGGTCAGAAAAATAATCTGTTTGCTACAAAGTTAAATATTCACCAACATGCTTGTGTTTTGGTCACTCAAGTAGTGAAACAATGTGTGTGTGTGTGTGTGTGTAGGTACCAGCTACAGCAGTTGCAGAGGCAGACAGAGTCACATCTGAAAACTGTGTTCTGCTGGAAGAAGGTAGTTCAACAATAAATCCTGTTTTTGGTTTTAAATGACTAATTTGATTTCTTCTGTTCTTGCACCGTTTCTCAAACAGAATCGTATTAAAACGTCACTGCAACGGATCAAATCACAATTGAGAACAAAAAATCAATTATCATGGGAATGCTGCTATTTTTGTTTTTCAGTTTAGCAAAGTGAATATTTGTCTTGGATTTGACAAAATTAGGAGCAAAACTATATATTTGTCTTTCTGCGAATGTGTTTCAAAATATTTGTAACTCATTAATGACTTTGTGGAGCAGCAGCTGGAGGAGCTGCATGAGGAGCTGCACAGGGCCACAGAGGCAGGGAGCTCACTGCTGAACAGATGTGCATGTCAGCAGAAACAGCTGGAGAAACGGCATCAGACTGAGGAGGTGACAGTCTCTTCTTTCACTATCAAAGTCAACTCCCGTACAAAATATGAATAAAACAACATTGAAAGGATTTGTTAGTGCCTGAAACCTATGAATAAAATCAAATGTTTTATTCAGAAATTGAATCACTTAGTTCACTTTTGCTGTAATATCCAGTTTTCATTTGATGCAAATAAAGATTTGTTCTTTGTCATCGATCAGACCACAATCTCCTTCATTATCTTAGTTTGTCCAAAAATGGGTTTTTGTCTTACAGGCAGTAGTTTTCTGGATCTCTGTTAGATATTTAGTTTGGTTTCGGTGCAGTAAAAAGCTGTGCAGCTTTTTTTCTTTTTTAGAAGTGTTTTAGAAGTGTGATCTCTGTTCAAAATGCAGTGCTATTTGAAGAATTGAAAAATACATTGTATTGATTTTCCAGTTCAGATTAATGCAGCATTCTGATATCATTTAATATAAATATTTCACCAGTTTGTAATGTTTTTCTATTTTACTTTAGCTGTTGAACAGTTTTGGGTGAAAGGTTACAGGTTGTTTCTGCTTTTCTGCTTCTCACTTTTAGCCCCCTGATGTTCTAGTCGGCGAGCTCCAGCACGAACTGGGACAATGTAGGATCACGGTGGGAACACTGGGCGAAATGTTGGCGCGGAAGGAACTGCAGCTGATGGGTTTGCAGGAGGAACGAGACTCTCTGCATGCGGAGAGAGACAACCTGATGAGGGAGCTGCAGCTCTACAGAGAGCTGGGAGACGCTCAGGTTAGTGATGGTAGGAGCTGAGGATTTCTAATCTTCATGGCAAAAATATTCACACTTCAACAGCTTCATATTAGGTTTGCAGTGCTGCACAAACGTTAATGTGTTTTATCGGGTTTTTAAGTGACATTTATCACAAAGTTGTACTAAGATGTGAAATGGAAAAGTGATAGCTGGGTTTCAAATATATATTTTTTTACAAATAGTTCAACCTCGTTCAGACAGGATGGATGGAGAGCGTTGGTGGAAACACATTTTACTAAAATCTTCAGTGTTTTGCTGCCTTTAAGAACTTTTCTTCCAGGTTTGCTCTGTATTCATCTCCATCCATGTCCCCATCAACTCTGATAAGTTTCCATGTTTCTATTGATGTAAAGGTATCCCCGCAGTATGATGCTGCCAACACTGTTTCAGGGTGATGATGGTGTGTTCAGGATGAAGTCGGGTGTGTTTCTAGTCATTCATAACGTTTTGCATCGTCTACCACATGATGCCGTCTCCCCGGCTTGACTTATATTAAAAACTCTCTGAAAACAAATGCATGCCACACTTTTCAGATCGTTTTCATCTCAGTTTTTAATACAAAGTATCTTTTTTAAAATTTGCTTCTTAACTATGTACTGTTTGTGTTGATTGATCTTATGAAATCCTCCAAAAATACTGCGACAGACTGGCGACCTGTCCAGGGTGACCCCGCCTCTTGCCCGGAACGTCAGCTGGAGATAGACACCAGCACCTCCCAATCCCACTAGAGACAAGGGTGTTAGAAAATGGATGGATAGATGGATACTATAAAATCTTTGCTTTGGAACATGACAAAATGTTGAAAGAGGACAAGAGTGATGAACACGTCTTTGAGGCACTCGCCGTAAATGCATCTCTATTCCTTTTGGCAGCAAGAGCTGAACCTCCACAGGCAAGAGAAAGATCAAGCTTTAAAGGCACATCTTACTCAGGTACAAACTTTGAATACAAACTAAATTTTTTTTAAGCATACACAAATAGTTTTAGACAGTTGCTGAAATTCGTTTTTATTCTAACTTGTATTGAGGAGCACCTTGAGGAGTTCTGCAGTCTGAAACGTGTTCCTGGGTCTGAGGGCCGGGCTGCAGCGTCTCTCTGCAGGCAGCTGAAGGCCCAGGAGGAAGAGCTGAGGCAGCTTCAGATCAACACGACTCAGTGGAAGCAGCAGACTGTGGCTCGCCTCGCAGACAGCTTTACCGAGCAGCTGATGGCTGATCTGGAGAGGTGACGCAAAATCATCCTTACAACATGTCCCGTGCATGTTTCACTTCAGTCGTGGCTGTGCACCCATGAAAACACTTTCAAACGTTTTCCATCCCACAGGTGCAAGACAACGCTGATGAGGTGCAGGTAACAAATAACACAGTAACTAACCAGCTAATGTAAAAAGTGTTGTTTCAATCTAAAACGGCACAGTAGATGTATCATTACCTGTAGACTTAAACATGTACGTTCCTACTGGTGCT
This sequence comes from Brachyrhaphis roseni, assembly GCA_903066815.1. NCBI lineage: Eukaryota > Metazoa > Chordata > Actinopteri > Cyprinodontiformes > Poeciliidae > Brachyrhaphis > Brachyrhaphis roseni. Next base: position 5,995 of record CAEFZY010014332.1, read on the forward strand.
GTGGTTTTTTTTTTTACTCATTGTGGCAGCTTTTAAAGAGTCTCCATGATTGTTTTACAGAAATGCATCAAAGATGAAAGAAACAAGCCCTGACAGAAGCACCATGTCTGGGGCAAAGGTAGATGACGTGTTAGCATTCGGCTCTTTCACACCTATTCCTTCAATAAGCACGCTAACACTGTTCCTGTTCTCGCCTTTCTTCCATCAGGAACCTCAGGAGGCTGTTTGCTCCCACTTGCATCATGCAGTGGTCTGCGCTGCTGCACACGTCCCCTCAGACGTCTCTTTGTTTCAGCTTCTTTGCTCCCTGCAGAGCAGAGTGAAGCAGCTCCAAGTAGAAAATCAGGCTTTCCCAGACACACTTAGCTTTGATGTATCAGGGTCCTCTCTGACAACAGTGAGAGGGGAATTACCCAAAGGAGATTTTTGAGGATATTCCACTGCTAAGTATAATCACAGGCTGTGCAGTGGCATGCACACCTCTTGGAGTTTTTTGTATTGTCTTACTTTGGAACCACGTCTTTTCTGTGGGCGGAGGTGGATCAGTGGGTAAAGTAAATTGAGGGTTTAATTCCAGCTTTCTCCTGCCACATGATGATATGCCCTTGGGCAAGGCACTAAAGCCCAAGATCCGTACTGATGTGAGTTTGAATGGTTATTAAGAGTCTGGTGTAAAGTGCTTGGAGCTGTAAGTAATCCAGAAAAGCACTAATAAATTTGGCCCATTCAATTTTTTATAATTAAAAATTTAAAAAATGTGGATTAATATTCAGATCCCACTGAGTTAATTCCTGGTAAAAGCATTCTTTGTGGTGTGACTCCAAAACCACACAACTGAAATGATGTTGAATGTATTTTAAAACCAATCAGTGGCCGTCATTATGACTCACTCACTGTTACATCTGCATGTGATAGAAGAATAAACGGCAGGTCACTGTGACATAAGGCAGCATTCATCTGTGCTGAGAAAAAGGGATTTTCCATGGCCTGTTGATACAGTGAACTGTGAATGAGTTGTGAACTGTAAATTAAATCATGCCACTTTTGTTGAATAACCTAATAAAACTGTCATGTGTGAGGAAACCCTTGTGTAACGTTTCACACGCCAAAGTCAAACTATAATAATGACAATATGGAAATGTTCAGGAAAAGAAAGGGACGCCTTTCTGCCAGTACATATTAATCATGTCAGCTTTAACCGTACAGCTACTCCTCCGTTCTGAGGAGTTGATGAACTGTTCATGTGTCATCAAAACAGTCAGCGACTTTCCAGACCAAGATCTCCAGAAATATAATAATTTATAGCCCATTTGGAAAATTAATTCATCTAATTTTTAGCTGCTTATTGTTGCTAGCTCATCTGAGTTTGTTGCTTAGCTCCAGAGATCAAATGGCGACAAGACGCCACTTCATCACAGGGATTAATTTGGAAAACACCAAAACAAAACCTCACCATAAATATAGAGCGGATATTTGTAGTGCTCAAACATAGAAACATAAAATACCACAGATTGAAAATAATTTAAAAAATAAATGACAGTAGACACTGCCAAGAAAATGTCCAATATTGGACAGCATTTCACTCTCTGTTGGCCATCTGAATGCGGTCTATTAACATAACCTAAGGTGTATAAACATGTATGCTAGTGCAGCTTTTTATTTTAGCTATAACTAAAAAGATAAATCCAATGTCTATGTTGTTGATGAAGGAAAGAAAAAAAAAAAGACAGAGCTTCATCAAACCATTGTTTGGTTTGAGTCTTAAAACTGTCGGTCATAACATTTCTGTAGCAGAAGATATTACAAAAGTACTACTACAGAAAATATTCTCATTTTTTTTCAAATTGGGTTTGGATTTTTATTAGCTGATTTTTATTAGCACAAAAATTAACTGGACTAATTATTCTGTAATACAACTTTTACTTTTAGAAATAGGAAAATAAAAATGACCTTGTTCATATTCTAATCTGAGGTCTACAGCCAGATAAAATCATTCATTTTAGTGAAGTCAGGCATTCATTCTTATTTTGACCAATAAACAGCAGTAACCTAAAAATATGTTCAACTTCTCTACATTTTAAGAAAACTGTAGAGAAATGTTTTTAAAACCTCTGCATGAACCATGTTTTATTATAAAACAAAAGAAGTAACAATGCTTCATGGCAATGTACAAATGCAAAGTTTACGCAAGTCATAAAAAAATGCCTTTGCAGAATTCATTACAAAGTAATCAAAGGTCACAGATGTGGCAAAGATCTGAACCAGAGGAAGATTATTCCTCTATCACGAAACAACTGAGTTCTTAAAGTCAAAGTTCAAAGAGCATTTCTGCAAATGAGGAGGATTACTCCTCCACCACAATATAATGGTAAACAGGAAGTCAAGCTTTTAGTGTTCTGTAGGGACTCCCTAAAGTTTGCAGAGAAGATCCAGGCATTGCACACTTATGGTCAACAGTAACGTAAGTCATATGTACATTACATCAGTGTGCTGCTGGTCACTCATATGAACAAATTGCCTCTAACTTATGAGTGAATGTTAGTAAGGCGGCAAGTTTACAGGCCTTCAAGGTTTACATCAATAACACTGTTAAAGTTAATCCTCACATATCTGTCCACTAAAACAATGTGTGGCAAATAAATGACACACAAACAAGCTCAAGATCAACAGGAGATCACAACACAACCGATCAGCTTTTTCTGTGAAGCTCGTCCAGTCTTTCACTTTGGCTTCGAGGTTAAATTTCCATGTCCTCCTCCCCCGAGTTGTGGAGCACAGGGAAGCTGTACATGGGTGCGCATGTCTCTGCAGGTGGACAGGAGGGGCTGAGGGGCGGGCTGGGAGACGAACACGGAGTTGGGAGCTGCCGGACGACCGTCTGCTGCTTACGCTGCTTCTGTAGCGAGTCCTTCAGCCTCTGGCAGAAAGGATCTTCTGGAGGACGCCACAGGACCAGCTCCATGCCTGAAGGACTCCTGGGGTCAAGAGGAAGGAGAGAGTGAAGGGAAAAAAGTCGCAGCAGATGACATTAAATAGATAATTGTTATAGTCAAACGTAAGTTTATTAAACTCCAAAAATGCTTTTATGAAGATCTCAGAAGATTCTAGAAATACAGCTAGTTTGCTGGACCTTTCTGGACTCCTTCACCAAAACTAAATTTGTTTTTAATTTGTGTAAATGTAGGGAAAAAAAAGAAATAAGTGTTTCTTTAAGTTTCAGTAAATTAGATCTACTTCCTTTTTATGACCCCATAATAAAACTTAATAACTAAGATTTAACATAATTAATATCTGGTAAAATTCCACTTTAACAGTTTATAACAATATCATTGCTTTACAGCCATAACATTGTTAGGTTAATGTAAAACCCAATTTATTTTACATTTTCCAATGATGAAGAAGCAGGCAGGCTAGCATAACAAAGTGTTTTGATTTTGGGAGCAAAATTCTTTAGAAGGTATTTTAAAAGGTATGTGGGAAAGTTTAAAGTAATTCTGATAAATTGAACTTATGATAATTTGTTGTTTCCTGCATCTCAGGGTTTGTAGTTTTCAACAGCATAACATAAATTACTGAACGGGGGCCGGAAGTCACAAAAGAAATGCTAACAGTGTATTTTTCAAATACATAAAAGCACTCCTAACAATACCTATTAGCTATTTTAACAGTTTTAAAATGATCAGAAACACTATGAGCTTTTATGTAGTAATCCATGTTTCCCTGAAAGATCTTTTGTCTTAGCTACTCGTCAAAACCAGTAACATAAGAAAACACGGCATTCCGGTAGTGCAAATACACTAAGGAGTGAAAGTAACAGTGGAGGGCACGGTACACATTTCTGCTTCAGGAGTTAAAGGATTATGGAAATGAGCATGGAGTACGTACACAGACTGGGCCACAGTTTGAGGGAGAATGTCACTGATGCCGCGCTGCAGGCCCTCCTTCAAACTGTCTGAGATGACCAGAACTGGCCGCCTCGGGACCGGCTCTACATCAAGATCCTCATCGTCATCTTCAAGAATTATTCTGCGACACATCAACATCATAGAGAACAAATACAGTCACACAAGGTAGTCATGTGCTGAACCCAACAGAAAAATTACCACAACTGATTAGTGAAACAAAGCCCCTCTGTTTGAAATAAATGGAGTGAACTGCAGGACTCAATGGAAAATATGTATATTACCAAGGTGGAAGCAAAAGTAAGTGAAAAATCACCCAAAGTTTGGACTTTGGTCTGAAGGACTGATTATGCATGAATGCACAAGTGTTAGTGGTTTTATATTTCTGACTCAACTTGAGGACAAGCAGGCAGAAAGTTGCTCCACACCTGTCTTCAATCTCCTGCAGCTTCCTGTGAGCCGCTTCGATCTCCATGCAGGGGCTCTCCACCTCAGCTCGGGGCTGGACAGAAGAGGGCTGTGGCAAAGTGAGGCTCTGATGTGCTGAACATGGCTGTGGAGGAGCAAGGGGGACTTGCTGTGCTGACAGAGCAGGACAAGTGTTCGCCAAAATATCCACTTCAGTTTCAGGCATTAACCTCCGCTTTTTGGCACTGCAGCCCCTAACAAAGCAGAAAATATGTTAGAATACGCCTGCGTGGAGCCTGCATGCAGCGTGAAATGTTTTACACGTTTACACATTCGCATTTTGTCACATGAATTTCATGAGACAGCAAAACAAAGTAGCTCATAGCCAGCCAAATGCAGATTGAAATGCAAAGTGGCAACTTTTACAAATTCATCAGTCTTTCTCTATCCAACTTGATTTAGATCAGCTTATTAGTGTCAAGATGTGTAAAGCTGGCAAAATGGAAGCATCTCAGCAAAAGATGATCCTACAAAAACGATGTCAGGAGGACAGAAAACAAATGCAGATCATAATTTTCAGTTTTACAGAACATTAAAAACTTCCACTTCACAAATATGTGCCACTTTGTTCTGATCTATCAAAATTCAAATAAGATTAATTGATAGCAGGGTTACAATTACTATTCACAACACATTGCTCACTTACTCATCATCTAGTCTCCTGTGCTTACGAAAGCGTCTTGTTTCCCAGCTGCTGTGGAGCAGAAACAAACATGTCAAAAACAAAACAATCCTGTGTGCATTCCTGGTCAACTGTCGGCGCTAAACCTGAGTCAAAAACATACCAATCAGTACCTGTCTGAGTTTAGTTCTCTCTGAAGGCTGTCAGAGGTACTCGGAGGTCCCAACTCAAATTCAGGCAGAGTAGTGGGGCCCGAAAATGAATACATGGCTGGTAGACACCCCAGCTCACTGGCCGAGGGAAGAGGGTGTGCATGAAGAACCAGTGGAAGGGCTGATTTGAGGCAGGTGGTTATAAGAAGTGTCAATCTGAAAGATCAGAAATGATACTAATTAGATCAGCTTAAAAAAACAAAACAAAAACATTTTTCTACAGTTCTACGCACGTAGTGGCTGTCACCAACATGCCACTACGGAATTTATCTCTTGTATCTGGTTGGGGTATTATTCATCTAAACAATGCCTGGTAATGAAATCCTCATTGAGGTGACTAATAGTTTTGCACTAGTTCAGAAAAACACAAGTTAAAGCGCTGACCTGTGAACCTGCCCTGCCCCCTCGCCGTTTGTTGCTGTCGATGTTTAGCTAGGTCCTCTCCGCACAGCTCGGGGTTTCTCTGTTTAATGCGCTCATTAGCAGACAACAACAGCAGCTGCAGACGCAAGGCGATAAGACCCGATAAAATAATTAAACCTCGGCTAAGCAGAAATGGCTCGTACACCACACGCCTTATTGTGTGTGGTGTGTGTGAAAGGCTTTGAAAGTAGGACGGGTCAACCTGACGTCGAATGAAAAAAACAGTTACGCTGGAAGACTCGTCGAGGTTCTGGAAAGAGCGTGAGCTACGCACGAGGCACAGGTGAATTATGGGTAACGTAGTTATGCCACGCTCTACACAGATTCTTTTTCGTCAACATAATCGGTTGCATCAATAAGTTAGCATAAACAGCTCTGCGTGAAGAACCAGCAATTACATCTAATTGTTGTTTCATTATTAAAAGGTTCTGCTTTTCAAAGTTTTCAAAGTGATAATAATATCGCCCGCCCAACTCTAACTTTGATTGGCTCAGCCTCACAAGCGCCTCGAATTCTAACCAATCACAATCATCTAACTGTTTCATATTACGTGGGTTCCAGCACACATTGGAGTAGAAGGAAACGAGAGGGCAGATAAAATGGCAAAGAGGGCAATTCAAAATCCTACTAGTTTTACAATTAAAACAAGTAAATCTGAGGGAAAGAGTATTGTTAAAGAAAAACTGATGGAAAAATGGCAAAAAAGGTGGGATGAAGAAAAAACAGGAAGATGGTTTTATAAAATTCAGAAAATAGTAGGAGA
>CAEFZY010014336.1:0-25628 GCA_903066815.1 Brachyrhaphis roseni
AAAGAAAAAATCAGTTTGAGGTAGAGTTTAGAAACTACAATACAAAACTGGAACTAATACTGATCGATTCTTTGGCTCGATCTGCCCATCTCCAATGGATGGATGATTTTCCTTCTACTATTTTGTGTTGGTTTGTCACATAAATCCTCAGCAGTATCTGCTGAAGTTTGCCATTGTTCTGCGACAGACTGTGCGAAATTCAAGTGGTACGAATGATTTGTTTTTTTTTTAAAGAATCGACTTGGATGCTGTCTGGAAAATGATAAATAAAAGTGTGTCAAAGACTCCTGATGTCTCACCAAGGTTGTTTCAGATGGTCAGGCTGGGGAAAGAAAGAAGTCTTTATCGGAAAATTCGACAATACTAAGTATATGCTGCAAATAACATTCCAATTTGAGGCTTGTCATCTTGCCGGCAGGCCTTATAAATATCTCCTCTGGCTGAAAGTTCACTGTGGATCACTTGGTATGTGAGTGTGGATTGCTCCCACAGAAGCACTTTCGTTCTGAGAATACTGTCAGTTATCCGTTGCTGCTTTGTACCTCGGTGGAAGAAAACTGCTACAGAGAGCTGAGCCCAGATTTGCTGCCTGAGCTCAAGGTCGGATTTCGTTATTACACGGGATAAAGCGCAGCAGACCTCACGCAGAGTGAAATAGACAAGAAACAAAAAGCCTGCGATTTGGAAAAGCTTCTAGGCAGATTTGACAACTCTGGTGCATGTCTACGAAGAAGAATAAAAAAACAGCGCGAAAACAATATAAAGGATTCATAAGTATCTTTTCATCCAAACTCATAAACTGCTTTTTACCAGAAAGAAACACTCGCTAAGTAAAACAGAAAGTGCACGTCCACTGCATAATATCCCAATTTCTTTCTTCCAGAGGAAAAAATTAGTTCTAATTTTGCGATGATACCTCGAGCTCAGCACAAAGGCTTCATCCACTCCATCCCACAAGAGGAAGAGAGCAGAATAATAAAAAAAAACACTCTATGTGCAAGTGGCAGAACAAAATACACAGTCCTCTTTCACTCGCTCACCCAAAAACAAAGATGTTGCTCACCCTGCTGAGGTACAGACAGTGCAGGCCCATTTCTCCTGAATTGGCTGTTATCTAATTGACATTGATGGAGAGTGAGGTTGGTCCAGAATGAGCCAGGTGCAGATGTGATATCAAAACCAGGGACCACATTGAAAAGTTTGTCCATTAGAGGGGGGGAAAAAGGGAGTGCAGTGGTACGACTAATCTCTGTAATGTATAATCTATGCATGTGCTGTCACTGATGTTTCCTGTCGAACGCTTTTACATTTCAAATGAACCACTTTTGGACCATCGATTGAACAGGTGTTTTCACATCTGATAGTCCGGTAGACTCGGTTGGACTGGGCACCAAAACTGCAACATTTGTTACATTTTCAGCTGGTGCATTTCGCTTTCACACTGCACTGTGACAAACGATTCAAACTAGTTGAGAAACCTGAACAGCCTGTATTGGCACCAAAAACTACTGAAGGAAACAACACACAAACCGCCAACAAAGACATGACTGCAATTTTCTTTGCAAAATGTAAGCAAAAATGGAGTCACGTCAGTTTTGGAAGTTGTGACTCCATTTGATGCGACTCTAATGGAGACCATTGTGGTCTTTTACCTTTGTGGTAACCATTTCTCTCTTTAGCATTAGACTCTGACGTTTGTTTTGGTTCTATTGACCTGGGTACTCTATAGTCTCTTTTCTGCTTATAGCTAGGTTCTCTTTAATCTGCTCCAAAGAGAACCTAGATTAAAGAGAACCTAGGTCTCGGTTCACTTTAATCAAACCGAGACCTAGGTTTTATTGGCAGACAAGAGTTCGCTTTTTTGGTCCGCATTAGAGTTCGGTTGTGCATTCACACCTCCCCAAATGAGCTGGACTACAAATGGATTAAAGTTCGATTAAAGCGAACTAAATGTGGCTGCTGTGAATACATCCTAAGTGTCTGAGTCAGGATTATTGCAGTAGATGATGTTCAGAAACAAAATTCCAAGCAAACGTGTAAAGGTGACCCCACAAGAAAAAGGTCTTGGGTTCCGATCTCGGCCTCATTCCTTCTCTGCGACGTTTGTGACCCAGTTTGATTGGTCCAAGAAACTACCAGATGTAGCCTCATCATTCTTCACCGACTGCTTTTGTGAACCATCTAATCAGACATCTTCCAAAGGATGAAATAAATAAATGGTAAGACGGTAAAATGTTGTGGTATACAGTAGTAAGTGGGTTCTGTTGATGGTTTTAGCTCGTTCACTGAAGATAACCTAAACATTTTTCCTCCAAACAGGTAGCAGAAGTTAATGCTAACTATGTTCAACATTCACACTTGTGATTATGTCAATATGGCAGGCTACTTTAAATTGAGTGTGAATTGTTTGTCAATAAAATTATTGCCAAACAATAACAATATTCTGTCATCATTTTTAGGTGCAGAATCAAAATAACATTCATTCAGAGAGTATTTGGTATCCTTTTTGCTTTGCAGGAAGAAGAAGATCAAGTCTTTGCACGAGTTGCTTCATTTTTGACACTGCACCATTCAAAAACCAGAAAATAATTTTCTGCGTTTGTGTTGCCAGGTAATGGAGGTGCATCACCCCTCGCTCCCTTCCAAACACCAGTCGATAGCATGTCAGGTAGCTTTCCGCCTTGGTATCTTAGCTTCCGAAACTGCTCGTTTTTTTGAATGCTTTAGATGTGCTCTACATAAAAATCCACGAATAGGCGGACTTTCTGCCAATACTTTGGAGTCGTGTTCCAGAAGATCTGGAAATCTGAGAATCCACAAATACTGAGTAGGTGGGGGATCCACTAAAGTTTTAAAAGTAAAGCTCACTTGTTTTGAAATGAATTGTAGGATTTATATGGTATCGTTCTGGTATGCTTAATGTTAGACATTATTCACATAACCCAGGGTGCCGAGTCAAACGGATAACCCAACTCTATTCAACAAAATGCATCCAGAATCAGTTAAACCAGAGCAGCAGTTTTTAGAGCGCAGTTGTGTCTTCATTTATCTTGTTAATAAGCTTGTGATAAGCCGGAGATTTGTCCAGGATGTGCCCTGACCCTTCTTGCCTCTTGAATAAAGGCACAAGCTCGATGCCATGACCCTGGACACCGTTAAGCGCGTGTAGAAATGCAAATGAACCATTTTCATTAGCATCTGTTGAATTGGGATGCTTTGACAAATGTTCAAGATTATTAAACATAAGATTCCGAAATTCAAAAGATAACCTTTAGGCTTTAGAGGTGCATGTCTGCCGCAGGAAGCGAAGTTGGTAAGGATGCAGAGCTCTAAAGATTAACTTGAGTCATCAGGGCATATTCATGCACAGAATTGAATTATTTCCTTTATGTTGTTCCAAAAAAATCTAGTTTATATATTCAGCTTACTCTTTTTTGTTGTCAGTTTAACCTTGGATGTGTTTTTTAAAGTTACTATAGTCTGGGGATTTTTTTCACAAGGGAGTTGTTTTTTCTTCTTTGTATTCCTATCCAGTAGATATTCTAAATCGGGTTACTCGTTGTACCATTCTGATTAATACACACACGATGAACTGCAACGCCGGCTTTGCCTCATCATTCCAAACCACATAAACTCTGTGCTGCCAATGTTTGTGCTCTCGTAATTGCGAGGGGCACGGGAGGCGTTGAAACCGAGAGAGCATGCAGCACGCCGCAATCAGAATCAATTAGGATGAGCACTCTCCTGGATTCAGGAAAAATGTCCTTGGTCACAACGGGTCAATTTTGGCTCTCTGCTGTGGTCAAACGGTTAATGAACGACGCATTTGTTATTCAAGTGTGAGGCGCTGTCGATACGTCACGCCTTTTATTTACAATGTGTCGGTCGGTTATCAGTTTTTCTTTTTTTATTCCCCAAAATTAATATACTGTACCGTGGGAAAAGTATCTCCACCCGAACATACAGCGGCTTGGAAAAGTATTTGTGCCGAGATTAGATAACACACATTTAGACATTAGAGGGGTCAGGAAACCTCTGAAGGCAATTGGTTGCACTGAGAGGAGAGAGGGTTGAATGCTTTTGCGCAGCACACTTTTAAAGTGTTTTATTTGTAAAAAAAATAAATAAATAAAAGGTTCTGAATCATGTATGATTTTTTCTCCACTTCCCAAGTGTACGCCACTTTTTGTTGGTCTGTCACATTAAATTCTAATGAAATGTTTCTGGTTGCAATGTGACAAAATATTCAAGGCGTACGAATACTTTTGCAAGCCACTGTATTTCTTGCCTTGGTTTTGTTAGACCTAATCAAACGAGTTTTAACATCAGACAAAGATAAACATTTTTTTTTAATTATGATTTCGATTGTTGATTTAAAAACAAAAAAGAAGCTATCCATACTGACCTGGTCCTATGTGGAAAAATATATAATTGGTTGTCCACAGTTGGCAGCAGCAAGTGCCATAATAATTGGCAATCAGGCTTTTATATTTGAACTGGCTCACTCTTCTTTGGAGGATTGTTTTAATTCAACCAATTTGGAAGCTTCACAAACATTAACAACCAGTTTAAAGTCGTGCGCCAGCATCTCAATCACCAGACTGTCTGGGCCGTTACAAAACCTTCATTTATTTTAGCCAGCCAGCAAAGCAGCAAGGTGGCCTTGTATAATCCAAGTGCCCTTTGAGCTGAAGGTCACACAGTGATGGCCGGACATTCTTCTTCAGGTTTTTCCCAGAGGAAAACAGAATTCACGGATCCATCAGTTAGCAAAATTGCCCAGGCTCCGAAGCAGCGAAGCCGGCACAGATCGCATTACAATCGCAAGGTGCTTTGTCTGAATGGCCGTTTTAGTTTGATGTAGAGTGTAAGAGGACACACGCCATCCAAAAAGCTTTGCAGGCATTCAAAATTCCTTCCATAAAGTGCATCAACGATCTGTTCTGGCAGCCCAAATTTACACCAGTCTTAAATTGCGGTTGAATTGCAAGTCTCACAGAGTGAACCCAAAGGCCTCACTTTTGGACAGCACTGCTTTAAATCAACTAAGTTCGCATTGGATTAACCAAATTACCTAAACTGGATCATTATTAATCCTATTAATCCAAAAGATTTCAGAGGGCACTTGAATAACTTTCCTAAAATATTTCTCATATTCCTTCATATGAGGAAGGAATATGAAGGAATATTCATATTCCTTCATATTCTCCACTGAATATGAAGGAATATTCATATTCCTAAAATAAAAATAATTATTTTTTTATTTTAGAAAATTAAAAACATTTTCTAAAAAAAAAAAATAATAATTGTTTTCTAAACAATTATTTTTTTCTAAATAATTGTTTAGAAAAAAACTCTAAAAGCACAGTGACATGAATAATCAACACTGACAGTGGTGGCATTGTGTGTTTTTCATCCTTCTATAGCACAATCAAGTAACTACAGTTGTTGTAAAAATGCTGAATCAAACGTAACTTTGACATCGTACTTTGATGCCCTGAAATTGGTCCCTGTCTCTTTAAGAAGCTCCTGCTCTATCTGACATTTCGTCTTCAGCACGTCATCACAACAGTGCTACTTTATTATAAAATCGGCAACCAATCTTAGATGGAGAAGACGTTCATAAATTATCAGCAGACTCGCAGTTCCACCAGGTGTCTGCCAATTGTTGCTGCCACTAGTCTGGAGGAGATGAGTGGAAAGAGGCGCTTTGCAAGATCCAGTGTTGAGGCATCCCCTAATGGCCTCCACACGCGATTTAAGGATTCCTCAAACATGCATGAAAGAATCAAAGCAACACTCCAGGTTTGTTTTTGAACAGGGAATAACTTTATAACATGGTGTAAAGCCAAAAAGAAAAAGAAAAACATGTAGCACTCCCACTAAGACTTTTATTTAATAGTAAGAGAAGTTGTGAAATGCAACTATTGTCGCCACTAGCAGCGGTAGTAAATCCATAAATCCTAATCCATCAAATTAGTCTCAGCCATTAAAAATATTTCCACATTTGACAACAGGACAACTTATACATACTTTTTCTTCTCCACCCCCCACTTCCTTGTGTTGTGTGGCTTCGAGGTCGCCATGATCTAGCGAGACGCGGGCCAGGCACAACCCTCGCAGAGAGAAAACCCAATTACCGCCGCAACACATCTGTTCCCAGAAAAGCATTAGGGTAACAGCGTGGTCTTTCCCAACTGGAGAGCGTGGTCTCAGTCACAGAGACGCACTACCTAAAAATGTTCCCTGGGTACACCTAGCCTTGATAGCTTCATAACAGATCCGAGTGCAAAGCAGAAAGAAACCATTTAAATGTATTTTTCTCTCCTCGCACAATCAAAAATTCATTTCCTGTTGCGAATCAAGAGGCAGCTGTGTGCCAAAAGAGAGAAAATAAAAACGTGCTTGAGCATCATTGGGCACACTGGGATAAGTTTATTTATTTATTTATTTTAACGATAATTATTCAGTAATTGTTAATAACAATAAATAACAAAAAAAAAAAATAATTCAAGATAAGAAAATTAATTTAAAAAGGACTTGTGAAACGAGTGGCGGCCGTTCAAAACGCCTCATTTGTTCACAGCACCCGAGGCTGTTTTCAAGTATGTTCGGGTCAGTTTGCCAGAAGATTGCCTCTCGCTGCCGTTTAAGGAACAAATGTGCTGAGTGGATCCGAACACAACTCTGGGCAGGATCTCAGTCTTGATATCTGAAGGCAAATAGCCTGCTTTGTATTCGGGTCAGGCGTTGCAGTCATGGCTACAAAGGCTAAAGAGGTCCCTGACGATGGAGTTAATTCCCACTCCTTCACTCCACTGCTGAGAAATCAGCTAATTCCACATCGCCCCGAACGGTCACTTACACTACTGTCTGTGCACAAGTAGGGCCGAATATTAATCCACCGATAAAGCCTGAGGAATAATGAAGACAAAAGACGAGGTAGCAATATTCATTAGTCATTGCATCTCTTTATAAAGATGATGACTTCCAGAGAGTCGTTAGTCTCCAGTATTGCGTCTTAAACTGCAACCAGCCATCATCATTCGCCTGAAAGCAAAGGTAATTCAAGGTCCCTTTGTTCATTAGGTTTGCAAAACATGTGCAGAAGCAGAGCCACATGTAGAGCAACGACATCTGAAACTCTCGTCTTATTTGTAAAAAAAGAAAAAAAAATTGTTGAGTTTGACCAATTTTGACAAGAATTGAGTCTAAGGGTCTCCCCAGGATGACCCTTAGATCTTCCAGATTATCAGACAGGTCAATGTAAGAGCTTTGGACACAGACATGATGTTGGCGTATGAAGCAGAGGTGAGACGCATGTCTTAATGGAAACAACCAGAGGGGTTCATCAGTGGGCTTTCTAATTAATACCCGAAGCACATTTCTCACCAATCACTTTCAACTGGGTTCACGGTAATGAATGCAAATTAGGGAGGATGGTTATTATATTTCGTATAGACAGAAGGGAAGCACGTCAACAGTATCAAGACTTGAATCTAATTAGTAGTCAGTCGCCATTAACTCTATTTCTAAGTATTTAGTTTGAACCAGACAGATATTATCTCCACTATTTGATGAACAAAAAAACGAAAAATCTGTGAATCATTAAGCTGTTTATTCACTGACCTAACACGCTACAAGAAAGATCAAATATTTTATCTAAATACGAGAGTAGTCACAAAAACAAATTTTACTGTTTCTCCTAGCCAACTGGGAATGAAAAATCCATCCTCTGACGCTGTCTAGAGGACTAAAGTTTGAAACTTATTTCATAGCTGCGGGGCCGTTAGGAGGCAGTGTAAATTACACTGGTAGTTGTTTGAACTATCAGAACATTTTTATTCCTATGTTTTTACTGGTTTCTGAAAACTTTATGTTAAGTAAAACTGAGATTTGCAATCTTAAGAGATGGAGTCGCCTGTTCACTTTTACAAGGTTTTGTGTGTGTGTGTGTGTGGTTACAGGAACTGACAGTCTGACAGGACAAACCCCCTTTCTTCACAAAACGCTTTTGAACTTGTATTTTAGTGACAACTTTTTACTCTTACCCAAGTAGTGTTATTTTGAATTAAATATGTTCTTGCTTTTGTAGAGATCCTGGCTACTCTACCCACCTCTGGTAGCATGAGATTATATACTCCCTAATCATTTTCTATATTTATATATCCATAAATTCTGTAGCGATGTAGCAGACGGGTGTCATGAACCGTGCCCTAAAGTTACAGTGATAGTATCAGAGTTTTCCCGTTATGTTAAAAACAAATTTTGCAGCAGCCTGGTTTCACTGGAGAGTCAATTCAAGCAGAATATCTTAATTCCTCCATTGAGACAAAAAAACAAAACAAATTCACAACTATTTTTGTTTCTGGTAATCCCAGCTAGAACCCTGCATTTTAAATTTAAAAATTGCGTTCATGTAAAAAAGAAAATAAATGAGAGCTTACATTGATGTACTTCTACTTTATCTGCTGTGTCACCAGATCATTAAGAATCTATTATCACTCAATTGTAACAAATTTATTCTGAGCAACAGCAACACATTAACTCAGCTCATCAGAACAGAGGCAGATGATATCCTGGGGTAGAGTTTGCATCGTAAACAATAATATTCAAAATAAACACAGCAGTGTAATATAAAACAGTGACATCTTTTTATTAGGAAAATTAGAAATGAAATTGACTTTCCTCCAGTGTTTCCTTTTACCACACTGAGCAGCAATTCAGGTGTAACATCTATTCCAGCATTAAAAATTATGAAAATCCATATACTGACATTTCAAGTCTCAAATTATGTGAAGCGAAAATTGATTGACATGGGAGGACAAGCAGATATTAAATTAAATTGGTAGCTGCGTTTAAGATCATGAGAAAAAAAAGTAAATGAAATAAGTACCATTTAAGGAAGCAAGACATGTATGCAAAACAAAAAGCATCACATAAAAACATGAGATGAGGTCTTGACAGTGCAGTTATACAAAAGAACATTAAAAAGAAATGTTCCATATTAATAATGATATGAAAGCAATACATCTGGACAGTCTAAGACTGTTTATAAAGTGGTTGTCAAAGTACCAGTCAACTTTTAATCCATTCATGATTCTGTTCCGAGTGAGCAGTTCTACAGAACCATTTGAAACGTTAATTTACAGTAGGCAAATTATTACATTATTAAAAATTAGTAAACAATTAAGCTGCATAAATTCAACATCATTATTATTACAGCAAAACATGGACATTTCTGCCCCTAACTTAATCCAGTGAGTTACAAATGCATCAAAAATATCTGATATGTAACAGAAAATCATCCTTTTGAAAATGTAGGAATTCACATGATCAATACTGAATGAGGTGGCATAATCTACACACAAAACTTGTCAATACTTTTAAAACTTTTGTCTCAGTAAGTTCAGGTTTTTTTGTAGCTAGAAATGTTTCAAAAAAAAAAAAAAAGAGCATACATTCCAATTACTCATTTATTTTAAGACGACTAATAACTCCAGTGTTATTACATCAATTATATCATTTCAAGTTTGTGGGAAGAAAAAAAAAAACTTTCTCAAAGGGCAAATATCATTATCCCATCATTTTTAAAAATCTTTTTATTTAGTATCAAATAAACAAATCATATAAACCTTACCATGTGTAAAAGTAGCGTGAAGTCTCCTTTAATAGCTTAACATTTTATGTAAAAACTAATGTCAGACAGGCTTAATGAGTTTAAGTTGTGTGATTGATGATGGTCTTGGAATAACGTTTTGACATCAGCATCAATTTACTGCATTTAAATGCTGACAAGTCCAGCAGGGAGTGATTATGTGGAGAAAAGGGGCATTTTCTGCTGCTTCCATTCACTTCCACTGCACAATTCACCAATGCAAAAGCCTGCACAAGAAAAACTGGTGGCATCTAAATAAATGATGCCACCAACTTACTGCATATCGCATTATGCATCTGCACTGCCACCACAGAAGGCAGCCTCACCCACTGTATGTATTCTGAATAATTCTTACATTTTTCTTTTATTGAAAAAAAACAACAACAACAACAACAAAAAAACAGGCAGCTAAGCTAACCTAACTTAGCTGGTACTTTAAGTTGCAGAAACCCTATTTTAGTTTAAATATAAACTGATGGCATTTGATATAATAGGCAACCTTATACAATTTTTTAAATGTTCTATTTGTTTACTGTCTTTTCCTCTTGTCAGTCATATAACTTAAAACAAAATCTGTAGATCATTTGAAAAGAAAAATTTGTTTATGAATTTAATGTTTCTGAATCGAATCAGGACCCTAAAATTCGGGTTTGCTAGACACTGGAAGATTTGCATTTCTACTTTTAAATGCCTGGATAGGTTGCTTGTCTACTAGGTCTCCAAGCCATGGCTTTAAGGTAACACATTTGACTTAGTTCTCTTAACTGGACAAATAGTGATATCATTCCTTACTTTATGAATTTATATCAAAACTTAAGAGTTTGCCATCTCTACTTTTATCTGAGATGGCTTTTGTGACATGCACAATGCCAGAGTTGAACATTTTGAACACAATGTTGCCCCATACATATTTTGTCTTGACTTGGACGATGAAAATTTTAACAAAGCCATTCAGAACTTAAACCTAAACATAAAAGTTGTAGAAAATATGATACGTGCCCTTCGAAAAAGATCTGTTCACCCTCCCACATGATGATAAGTGCAAGTGTTCATCTGCCAAAATAGATTATGTGGAACGGCAAAAATCCCTTGTGATTATTAAAATTGACTAAATTTGCCTTTATGCCTAACAATCCCACAGAAACCAATTTGATCGTTAAAATAAAACCATAGTTGTTAATAAAATGTAGCCAAACTGTGGCCAGTCCACCCACAGCTAAAGCTACAATGTAGTGCCTTGTGATTAAATGAGGTTGACATGGGTTTTGGAGGTTGAAGCAGAAAGAAGCATCAGTAGTGACGGCTCATGCCCTAAAACTCCAGCTTCTCTGAAAAGGCTGGAATGGTTTCTTGAGGTTGAAAAGCACGAGGTGAGGCTTGAGCCGTGGGGCTTTCTCAGGAATGACAGCAACTTTACTTTCCTCAGTGGGAAATCGTTTTTGGTACACCTCTGGGTAAGACTTCTGGAACTGAAAGGGGAAGAAATGTAATTTATTATCAAGTAGAATGTCAAAGAATCTTTGTAAATCACACCCAGTCTCTGCAGAAGTTTTGTTATTAGTCGTAGATTATGCTAACGATTTAACATGTCAGATTGAAACAGAAATTCGAAGACAAGACTTTCCTTTTCAGAGAATGCATTTTGCCTGGAGCAAAACAGAAACACTACTTCCTATCGGAAACTAATGCTGGCTTAGAGTCTAATAAAGTGTATATGGTGTCTTTTATCAAGGTTCAGGACAAAATTGACTCACATTTGGAAGAATGCATCCACAGAAGCCTGTGACCCCCTTGGAAAGTTGATCTAAATGTTTTCTTAATCTGTCTCGATGTAGTCACCCCGGCAGTCAGCACTATCCATTTATTACCCTTATCGCCCTGGGCAAATGTTAGCACCAGGCGTGAACAGAGCCAACTGCTGTTTGCCAACTGGTTCCGTTACTCAAAATTTTCTGGAACTGAAAAATCCAGTCATCACCAAAGGAAAGGTGTTGATCTGATTGGATATCTGAGGGGAAATGCCCTCTCCCTCCTGAACTCGGTAGGAAAAGACTCACGTGGTAAAGATAGAAAGAGGAAGATAAAGATAGACTTATGTGAGAGATACATAAACACAGTTCATGAACGTCAGAGAACATTTTACATTTTTTCCCCCTTAGGAATATTCTGTCAAATATGTAAACATATTCAAGACATTTTCAAGTATTTCTTCAATAGCTGTTGCATTTGTTTGTATTAATGGTCATTACACAGATAACGCCAATCAACCGCTCTACAGACTGATTGCTGTTATTAAAAGAAAGAAGGGGGACGGGGGGTAATGAAAGAAAAAATAATTACGTCTCCCCAAGCCCCGTGGCCAACCCACTAGAGGAAACACTGCTATGAAGACGCATACAAATGATTCATTATACTCCCATTTGGCTTTATGATAGTTAAGGTCATCCAACAACAATCCAAATAATGTGCACACTTTCTTATTGCAGTTTCTTTTATTACACCACAGTTTCTCATTATTATCGCTGGTTAGTGTCCAGCTCTCGAGGATGGATCTCTAAAATGTCTTTGATATAGCATAAAGTTAATTAGGGTCAGATTTTCTGCCGAAGAAAGACCATGCAGTGGTTTCCATGATATGCATGTGGAGGAGTTATACATCCTTCCAGCTTACTGTTTGAGATTAATTTGTTTTCCTGTGTATGTTCATACCTGTTTGAGTCTTTTCCTCTTGTCCTTTGCAGGGAGTTCTTGGTCTGCGATCAGACCTTCCAGCAGCTGCTGCAGGGGGATCTGTGTTCCTATAACTTTCTGCTCCTCACAGTCTACTCTCTTGATCTGTTTGCAGAAAGCCGGTGATGCACTAAAATCCGTGTCTGAGCCTGCATATTTGATCTGACGGAAGAAAGAAAAGGAAATGTCCCATAAAATTCTCTGCTAATTTTTAATTGGACTATCAGAAGTACAGCCGAGGGTGTGGTTATGCTTGACAGGACAGCCGAAATAAAACGAGGCTCTATATCTCATCTATTGGTTAATTTATTTATTTTTGTTTTAAAGTGCACATTCAAATTTTATATAGCATGTCATCAAGACAAACGATTTAATTCTCAAGACGCCCTCAATTCAGTAATATTTTATGAATGCTAAAGGGAAATTAAATGATGGATGCAACTCATGTTATGTAATTTTTTGAGTTGCTGTTGGCAGAAAGAACCGCTGCAGCAGTCTTTGTTACAGTGATTCCAAAGACGCCTCTGACTGCAGAGAGTCTCAGAAAGAGGATGCTTAGGGTTGTTCGTTATCTCACGTTTAAAAACAACTGTAATGTAAAACACAAAACACAGTGTTCTAGTGAGAGAGTCAATATAATACCAAGTGAAACTCTGAAAAAGAATACCACTAATAGGAATTTTTTTGTTTAAAATTTTATTTATACCTGATGAAAACTAATGTCTAGTTCACATGACAGTATGTTAAAATTGTTGGCTGATTTTAAATACCTGACAGACCCCACACACGACTATCAAATATTGTTGATAAAACAGGTTTGGTCCAGTAGTGTGTGTTGTCCAGCCACACGGCAAAGGCAACACAACTCACCATTCGCAAACAGATTTCACTCATGAACATTCAGATGTCAGACTGGAAATCTGGCAAACCCTCAAGATGAAACGCAAGTTCAGAACAAAGAAACATGGCAGACGAGGAAGAAGCAGTGATAATAATTTGTGGACTACCTTTAATAGAGGAAAAACAACAAAACATAAAGGCGTCTGTGACGTTCACCAGAACTTTCTGGTGAGCCAGAAACAACGCAGCCTGTTGTTGTTCAATGTTCTTGTTTGTCCTCAGGGAAGAAAACCCGGCATGTTAAATATTCAAGATTTGACATCTTGAGATCCTTCCGAGCAAACCAGATCACTCTAGCCACACCACACGCCGCAGGAATACCTCATAAAATTACATTTATCACAATAGTCAGCGTTAGATTAGAAAAATGCTATTAATAACCATTCTATCAACACCATTAACGCTGCAGAAAAACCAGAGCCATGAGTTAATTTTTGTTCTGACTCAATATAGTGACCCTATTATGAGTCTGTAATAAACCTGAAGACGAGCAATCCTCTGAAGACCTCTGCACTGCGTAGCAGCTACTGGACCATAAATAATTACTGATACTCCGGTGTGCAATTAGATTTAAAATGTTCTTGAGCTCCCTGACAAACAGCAGGATGGTGTTCAGAGGTTCCCTGTTTCTTTTAATTAGCTCTACAAGCTGCCTTCAGGGGCTTAAAATTTGGCTTTACCTACCAAATCAAGCGAAGAGTTATCTACACTTCTAAATAACTTTCAGCAAAAAAAAAAAAAGAAAAAAAAAAAAAAGAAGAAATTCATAAGCAATACTCCATCCAGAGTGCGGTTTCAAAGCCCTACTATTCATCATCATTAACAGATAAAAGTCAACCATGAATGAATACAAATTGTCAGTCCTCTGCCTTCTTCATTGCCTGTGCTCTTGGACTAATATCAATGTGCAGAGGAATTGAACAAAACTCTTTAGAGGACCACACTTTCTAACAATGAAGCTGTTAGGGAGCAAATGAATGATACATTAACGTAAAGTACTGTGTTCTGTGTTTACATGGTGCACAAAGCAAAAACTTTTCAAGCACAATGCAGCTTTTCATACCACATGTATTTAAGAGTTGCTTCGTAATTCCAACAACCTTCTCATATATGTAATTTTACCAGTACCTGCTTCAACTCTGATTCCCATTAATACACATTTTGAAAAAAATTAACATACAGCATAGATGTGTCTAAACGGATTAGAAAAAAAACAAAACAAAAAAAACGGATGGCCTTGAATTATTTGGAGTACATTTTGATGAAAACAATAGGGCCTCTTTTTCTGTTATATGTGAAATCACAATTGAATGTTTTATACTTGAAAACATTAGATTGCATCAGTGGAACTACTATGAATTTAATCAATTTTACAGCATCTCAGATTCTTTCTGGATAATGCTCCCAGCTTGTGCTGCTGTAATGAGGCGGTCGTTTTATTTGAAATATCAATTATTTGTGTGATTTGGTGTTGACGAGACACATTATGACAGAATTATGTGTTGTTAGTAAACAAGAAAATTCTGTTGTGGACTTCATTTGTCCTTTTAATTTCTGCTTGACTTTGTCAGAGCTAAGACATTGTTTTTCTTCTTAGCTCTGACTCATAACTCAATAACTGAATGAATCTAATCTAAATGGTAATAAAAAAAAAATACAACATGCTTTGCACTAAGTTTGTGCATTCTGGTATGTAAATTATAATAGAATTAATTGAAAATAAAACCTCAGTCACAGATATTTAATGGGGAAAAAAAGCAGAACCCAGTGAGTTGAAGTTGGCTTATAACTTCCGTTTTATGTTTGCGCTCTGTTTAAACATGACTGACCTGAGCTCTTTTCAAGTGTGACAGATGCTCCTCAACCTGGCAGCGCAGCTTGGCATTCACTTGGAAGATCGCGCTGTGGTGCTCCATCATGAAGGTCACCAGTTTGGTAGCGAGCAACTCGTCCAAGTCCATGTCATCGGGGGAGCCCAGGACGCAGTGAGAGAACATCTGCACCATCTGCACATGGATGAACAGGAAATGGGCAACAACTTATTTATCAACACAATTACTGTAGCACAAGGACCAACGAAATGAACGACCTATCTTGTGCAGCGAATACTAAAGACATTTTGCATGCGTGCAGTGTTTCAGGTGATGCTTACAGTCTATCCCTAAGTTAGTTTCCTAATAAACAGCAAGATTGGATTTTTAATACAAGATGCAACTATATAAGTTCTGATGTTATATCAGTAGCATAGAAAACTGCCTGAAGCATAATGATGGCTGAAATAGGTAAGTGTTTTCTCTGCGACTTGTTAAGCAAAATTAGCTTAGCCTAATATTAGTGGGGCTGTTGTGTATATAAACAAGCCTGTATGTATAATTTCAACCAAGGTTTGGACAATAAATCAATAATTTATATCGCAAAAGACATGTGATCAATATCAATAGATAAAACATCTGATAGAAAATTCAATATATGGAACATTCACTGGACTGTGATCCAGAAACAGAGCATTTTGGGAATTGTAGGCAGAGGGAAGGCTTTAGTTGCTCAATCGTCAGAGTGTTCTTATGGGATTACACTGACTTGTAAAACATGTCACCAGCTCAGTAAAACAGAAATTCTGTATGGTTATACATAGAGATTAAACTGAGGGAAGTTGTACCAGAGTGCGGGTACCAATAGTGTCATTAAGAGGAGGCAGGCGGGGATTGTGGCAGACGCGGGCCATGAGACGCAGTAAAAGCTGGAGCCGTCTGCGGTTTGGTGGTGGCAGCAGCAGGCAGCTGACTTGAAGAGCCTCGGTGGCTTTATCCTGCTCCTGTAGCAGGCCTGCAAACATGGAAAGAGATGAGTTCGGCTCTCTGAGGGGGGCGAAGACTCCATGAGGTATAGAAAGTCAACAATGTGAATAACTCACTGAGGATGTTGACAAAGACCTCGTAAAGATGGAAGGTCAGCAAGGGCTCTTTTAGTCTCTGATAATAATCTGCTACGGTCCTCAGAACATCTCTCTCAAACCCTGGGTACAGCGGCTGTTTGGCGTCGTTGCCTTCAGGCCCTGGCGGAAAAAGTCCAAGAAAGGTTAGCAACACTTTATTTGAAAGACTGTGCATAAGACTGATATGATACCTGAATATGAAGGAGTATTTTTGAATGTTGTCATTAATTGTTACAAGTATCAATTTTACACTAAAAGATACTTACAGTTTGCAAGGCATTTCATTGCTGAGATCACCCAATATGGCATGTCCTCTGGAAAAGCAAAAATATGGTTCTTTAATCACCATAACAATAAATAAAACAGTACATTTTAATCAAATAAAAAAGGAATCGTCCAGCATCATACCAGCTTTGTTTTCCAGTACAACTATGCCTGTTTTATTAACATTGAAGATATTGACAACAATGTCTTTCCCATTCACAGGTGCTGGGTTTAAAATTCCATCCAAAGTCTTCAAGCCCAGAACTCTCTGCAAACTAAAGGAACAACACTCTAAAGTTAGCATTAAAAAGCGAAACAAACAACAAACAACAAAAAACACAAACACGAATGATGCAAGTCATGTGAAATGAAAACATACTGGGTGATAGTCATCGATTTCCAGATGTGGTCCACTTGTTTGGAAGTTACCTCCGTCCTACGTATGAGCTTGCATTCATGCACATCTCCAATGGCAACGCTGTGTCTTTTATTCCACAAGTCTGAAGTCTTGTTGAAATGAATCCGTAAAAAAGGGAAAAGAAGATTAACGCCAAGCGAGACAGCAATCCAGTAAAACAATTCGATGATTAAATATTTACATGACAGAGGGGACAGAAACGAATTTATTCTTTTATGGAAATCCATTCAAATAAAAACAGAAGTGTCCCAAACAGTATTTGGCGGTGCCAAAATAACCAAAACAAGAAGAATTATTTATCTTTTTTATTCTGTATGTACAGGAAATAAAAAGTCAATGAAAGTCATTTTAAATCTTCATATATCTCGATGAAGCCACAGAAAGGAGGGGAAAGACTGTGGCCTTTTCTCACCAGTACTGCAGATTTCTGAGGTGCAACATTTTCTTTCTGAGGCAGTTCCTCGTAGTCATCCCAGCGGATGAGCCTGGGCAGGTCGCTGTCATCTCTCCATGACGGTCTTGTTGGAAGAGACTTGAGCGGAGACATTGTGGGGAACCTGAAAGAGAAAGATGACAGCACCTAAGCCGGGACGAAAGTAAAAAACAATGGTGTGAAGTTCGATTTCGGAGGCAAGACCCAGGGAAGAGCAAAACAATATTTGTATCCAATTAAAATCAGATTAACATAAAATCAGAAATATATTATTGAGATGCACCTGTACATACAACATTATTAAGGAAGTAGTTGTCATACAAATCTTTTGTCTACCAAGTGAAATTACCCACATTTTTAAAATCCCATGCCTTCGTTACCTGTACAGATGGCTGTTGTCTTCAAAGTCCTCTGTCCCGTGGCGTCCTTTGACGTCTTCAATCACGTGGGCTTTAAAGAACTTCCTGAGCAGCTGCAGAGTCTGGTAACGTGTTACCTCGGGCCCAAAGTTGTAGTTGCTTCGGAGCAGCTCATGAAGGTAATCCACCGCCTCCGAACCGGTGAAAGTGCAGTCGTAGCAGCGAAAGTTCGCCCAGTGCCTCCGTAACGGCATACCTCCACGAAAAAGTTTAATGGTTTCATTCCACTGCATTAGAGAAACACAGAAGAAAAAAAGAAAAACGTTTAAAGAAAATCTGCTCAGATGTTAGAGCATCTACTGAGTGATTATTAGAAGTCAAACATCAAATATTTTGCCACAAGAAATTCTTTTATAACAAGAAATGAGATTCTGTAGTTCTAGGAAAGCTTTGAGCATTCAATCAGCAAATATGAATCATTTTGCACTGGAAAAGTAGCTGGCCGTTGTCATAGTTTCAATCATTATAAACAGCACTACAGACATACATTACAATGTAGTGAGAAATATTCTGTCAACTTCAAATGAATACAGCCATTTTAAACCTCTCTAGCTATTCAAATAAGTCCTTCACAGGACATGAAGATCAGCTATATAAATCACAACACTTGCATATTTGAGTGTTTTAGTCGCTCAACTCCTGATAGAGTTAATTGAATGGGTGGGAGAAAAGAATAAAGTCAATCAGATTCAGAGCAGACAGACGAGGTTGCATAAGTGTCAGTAAAGCTCAACAAGTGCTAAATGTTATAAAAGTAAACAAATGAAGATAAATAAAAATTCTTAACACTGGCCTTGGCACGACTGGGGAAAATTAACAGAATCGCTGAAAAAATAGCAATAAAAGTACAGTAAGTATCTGCTGTACAGAAGGGAAAACTATATCAGAGCTCTCCTTTTAAAAAAGATAGAGAATTTCTGAACAGATTCTATAATCCTTGAAATAAATAGTCCCTCTGAAATAATAGCAAAAGAACACGATAATTTTTCACTGTCTTTTTACTGTGTTTACTGGGGCCACAGCACCAACGCCAAGGACTTGTCAATAGACCTGCAGAGCTAATATTATTACTCGAGTGTTTCCCTACTAAGTCGTCACAGCGTCTGCTGTGTGGGAAGATTTTCCATTGCATGGGATGGGGAAATTGAATTACAATATATTTTTACCTTGGTGTATTCCTCAGCCTTTAATATAGAACCACACAATATAATTACAATTAAAATCAATCCTCATGGATTGCTCTGGCCAGATGTTGATATAAAACCAGCATGGGGCATAAATGGTTTCAATAAGGTTGTTTTCCAGGGTTGAGTGAAAATTGTACAACATACAATTTAAGATGTTTTTAAATTGTATGTTGAACCAGCTTTTTACTCTGAATTTAAAG
This sequence comes from Brachyrhaphis roseni, assembly GCA_903066815.1. Lineage (NCBI taxonomy): Eukaryota > Metazoa > Chordata > Actinopteri > Cyprinodontiformes > Poeciliidae > Brachyrhaphis > Brachyrhaphis roseni. The sequence continues at coordinate 19,145 of CAEFZY010014336.1, forward strand.
TGAATTCCCGTGATTTTCTTTTTATATTCTGTCAAATCTGTCTGAATAAAGATTATTTAAAACTTCTAATCCAATGAAGTTATACATGGAACATAAATATGAATTCATGCTCTATTGTTCCATTAATATTTTCAGGGATACTTTTACTTTAATGCAGCAGAAATGTTACACCAAGACATCTTGGTACATTTTAAGATGCTGTATCTTTACTATTAATACCATGGCGTACAGAAAACTTGTCAATAAAACCATCTCAGAATGAAAGTAAGAAATCTTTCTATTTTTTAAAAAAGTAGCCATATAAATATCCAGATCAAATTCTTGTATGTTGTGTTATTAGACCATCTTGGGAAAAACCCAAACGACAAATGAATAATTGACACCCAAATGTATTATTAATATCACAATATTAATAATAGTTAATATTATTAACATTTGGTTATAGTTTGTTATCAGCAGTTACTCAAGTACAAATGGAGCAAAGTTCCAAGTCACAGAACGAGTACATTGTGTATCATGGTTCTCTTTCACTAGCGATATTGATTGTTTTGATGTCAATACATTTCATTTTAATGTAATCTAGTCGTTCAGTTAGAAGTCAGGCTTGTAGAGAGGCCATACTAGAAAGAGATGCTAATAAAACAAGCTTTATAAGCTTGTTTAAAACAAGCTTGTGATTGTCAATAGACAATCACAAGAAGACACATCCAAGAAAAGTTGTTTACTAAATAAAGCGTACTGTAAACTGCAGGCAAAGTTAAAGTGCCTTCGTCACAGGTCTTGAATACCTGAAATTTAGCAACTTGAAACTCCTCTGTAATAACAAAAGCTTGTGTTTTCTAAAAATGAAATGGTAATACATGTAAATAAATTCCCTTTTGGATAGAATCCTTAACCATAAGCTAAGTTTTGTTTAACATGAACGTGGAAAAGTTAAAACTAACGGTTAACGTCAGTGAAAACTTTCCCACCTCACGTTCCCCAAACGAGCAAGAAACTCACCAGCTTCGTGGCCCGGTACGGCCCGGGTCCGATAACTTGGCCTTCCATGCCCTTACAGCCACACGGGCGACAACATGAAGCTATAAAGTATTAAAAATTGTCCCAAAACAGCGATAAGAAAGTGAGCCGGGGCAACCTGAACGGAGGCGTTGCTGTCAACTTTGAATCTGGTGCGTCACTCGGATTAGGCAACGTGATTGGACGGCGAACTAGTCACGTGACCTGCACAGTATCGCTCAAAGGGGCGATATTTAACGAGACAGACTACTGGATTAACACGAAGATATATTTTTTTAAAAAAGAGACTACTGACTCAGTTTTAGGTTTTAACGTGTAAAATTGTCTGAATTTAACGAAGTTCTGAATGTGCGCGCGCTTGTGAGCGCAATTGTGCACGTGGAATCCCTTTGAGTGGGTAGAACAGCAATACATAAATTTAAAAGTCAATTTATTACAGGTAGATTGCAGATGATTTCTGATTGGTTAGAACTTGAAAACAGTACTTTGTTTTTACCCAGGACTATTGCTGTTAATGCCTCAGTTTCTGTCAATATTAAAAGTAGCTACACTATAAATGCACTATAGTGCATTTATAGTGTATAAATGCACTATACAGTGCTATACAGTGCATTTATAAATATTCATAAATGCACTGTATAGTCATATATTTATGAGTGAACTGACCACAATCAAAGCACAAATTGTACCTAGACATTTTGAACTATCCAATAGTTATGCAATGATGGCAAGCTGCTGGTATAGTCTTTTAATTCAAATGAACTTTTTTGGCAAAGATTATATGCACAAACAAGAAATTTGACTTTGGTTTCAAGTCCTCATATTAAGCATAATCAAAAACAATGCTAAGCTTTTAAAATAAGAATGACTGCAGGTATCTTCAGGAGGGGAAAACTGAATGTATCTGCAGAGGTGACCTTCAAATCAGAAGTGGACCCCTGTGGTAAATAATCTAAAGTGGCTCAAAGCTATTCAAAAGATGTGTCATCCCTTTAAACTGCTTTAAAAGAGAAATCCTTGGGACAGCTGGAGAGCTGTGTTCTCTACAGGTTTTTTAATAGCATACTACAGCATATGTAGATTGTTTTGTTTACTCTGGGTAAAATCCAAAGAACTAATATCTATCCATTAAGTTCCCTTTCATTTTGCACTGCTGAAATAAACAATCTTTCACATTCAGGATATATCATCAGCAATATGGTTAATATATTGTCATGGAACATAATGCATGTTATTATGTTCCATGACAGGAACATAATAACATGCATTATGTTCCTGTCATGAACATAATGCATAACGAACTGGAGAGCTACATCAACACCCTAAAATGTCTGATCTCAGACGTTGTTTAATTCTGTCCTCAAAGTCAAGCTAAGACTTGTAGAGAAGTTATCAATTTATCACAATTATCAAATATTTCAACATGTCCAAAAAATCTGTGGCAGCCTGGCTTATGAGGTGAACAAGATTGTGTATGCTACAGCGTTAGATGTGCCGCAAGGTGATGTCATTTCCTATGATGTCATGTCTTAAAGCAATTAAATCAAAATCTGATACATAATAGTTAGACAGGGGTGTGTAAAAGGCTGGCATTACACTGTCATAAACCTGACATAACTCCTGTCATGAAGATGAAGGATTCTTCATGAAGTTGTCATAAAGTATCATTTGGTAAAAACTGAAACTTTTAATGCTACGTTCCATTAAGACTCACATTAAAAGTCCATTAAAAATGTCAACTTTTCTTTATCACTGTCAATGACACTTCACAACAACATTCATAAACATTTATTAAGACTTCTACATGTTCATGATAAGTGTCCTGTCATGTTTATGACAGTGTCATGTCAGTCTTATGCACAACCCTTCAAGTAAAGTGTTACCGACAGGGGTATTTCATTCCTCTACTGGTTAAAAACTCAATGCAAAGGCTTGAAAACCTAAAGTAAATTTAAGAAACAGACAGTTCTATATGCTAAGAAAAACACTTTAATTAGTTCTTTAACATCTGCTGAATTGTGTCACCCAGGGTATGATATGCACAGGCTCCACTGATGCTAGATAAACTTAAATGAGCGTCATTGAATTGATCTCCTTGTTTTGCACTAATGAAGGCCTTACAGTACTCACACTAATAAAGGAAAATAATAAAATATAAAGAGAAGCAGGAACTCATATGAATGACCCTCAAAGAAAGGGAATAATTGTAAACAGGGTAAAAATAAATTAAAGTAGAGGAAGGACTAGTTATTTAGGTTTTACCAGACTGTTATCCTCCAATATGAAATATTTTCTTTTTTCTCATGAACCATTAAAAGCAGGAAAAATCTCGCAGTATGAGTGGAATAAACCTGGAGTGCATCTGATCCCCCTGAAGTCAACAAAGAGCTTTGCTTGTAGCTATCCTTGCCATCAAGATTAACAAAATTAGAAGCGTTGGAATCACGTTTTGCCTCTTGCTCTAGATCACATGTATCAAACTCAAGGCCGGTGGGCCAAATCCGACCCACCATAGCTTTTTATGTGGCCCTCTAGATTCTAGACATTAAGTGTGCTTAAATATTATGTTAGCAATCAAATCTATGTAGTTTTTATCTGCTTGCAGCCAAATTATATCAACCAGTCCCTCCAGTTTCCTGAGAATTATGGTGGAAATTGACCAAAATCAACAAATTGCGCCACTAACTGGTAGTTTATTGCAGGTTTTTCTCAAAAATTGTCAAAAACTTTCTTAATTGTACTAAACAGCTGCCTCCGCTTTAAATGATGTCAGATTATACTCCATGATCTATAAAGCGAGTAATAAATAGTCGCATTAGCCGTTAATAAGTGCAAATATTTCCAAATTACTTTTCAAAAAACCACAAAAAGAAGCACAAAATCCTAGCGGGACTGAAAAGATGTTCAATAATATTATCTAATTTTAAGAATTTATTGATATTTTATCAGTTTGTGAACAGCTTTTATCAATACATTCTGGCTCAACCGGCCCTTTAAGAGCATTCATGACATTGATTTGGCCCAGAACGAAAATGAGCTTGACACCTCTGCTCTAGATCTTTGTAGCATTAAAGTATAAAATCACAGCCTGCTTGTTGTCTTCATTAAATAGGATAAATCTTTTAGAGTGGCCCGACACGACAGCCTGACTACACTGGCAGCAGCATGTTGTACTTTCTAACCATGTCATCTGACAATTATGTCTTCTAACATTACTATTGCTTGACATGGCAGCTCCCATGTTGCTCTGAAAGGTCAAAGGATACAATTGGGAGAGGGATAGTTAAGACATTGATAGACTTACTAACAAGTCAGAACGCTGAGACAGCAATCTGTGGCTTCAGCTGAGGCTGGCTGCCTCATATGTACATGTAAAGGTCAGAAGAAGTAATCGGATTGCCGAGCAAGTCCTATGACATATCCTAACAAAATGCTTGTATGTGAAGTTTTTCTTCCAGGTGTATGATGTTTTTAAAACACAACCTCAACATTGGCTCTGGCATGTCTAGAAAATCTGATACAACTTCACTAAAAAAAACATTAAATGCTTGAGGTTACACACATATGGACTCTTTTTACTAGATAGATGGCTTCCAATGGCTATTGACAGCCCTGGGTCTTATTTGAGGGTATCAGAATGAAAGGTTTGCAAAACATAACATTTGGCCACAGGTCTGTACATTTTTTATTTTTTTTTGAGTTAGAGTTTTGTTTGCCTTAAAAGAGCAATATTATGTGTTTTCCATCCACATATAATTATTTCATTGCACAATCAAGTAACTATGCTACCTGCTGTTGTAAAGATGCTATATATAACAAATATCACTTAAAATAAATTTGATTTCATAATTTAATGTCTCCAAATTCAATTTCTGTCTTTCTGAAACTCCTCCTTCAAGAAGTCATCAGAACATCGTTCCTCTATTAACCCTTCAAAACCGTTTTTACCAGCGTTGAACTGAGAAGTAGCGTCCATAATGAGCCCAGCAGATGTGTTGTTCAACCAGGCGTTTGCTAATTGCTGCTGGCTAGTCTGAAGGAGCTGAGTGAGGGAGCCATAGGGCAGGGCTGCTCTGTGAGGCGGATGCATGGAAGCTTGAAAACTGCAGCTCTGAGGGGGAGTCATGTCTCAAAGGTGGCGCTCGGTCCACCCAGGTGTTTTTCGCAACTGAATGGTTGCCACGGGAGATTAAAACATTTCTCAAATATACATGAAAGAATCAAGGCGACACTCCCGGTAGGTTTTTGATAAGGGAATAATGTTATAACATGATGTAAATCTCAAGAAAGGAAATTCTACATAACACTGCCCATTTAACTTTGTTATATGCTGGGAAACATGGCAGATCAAACTTTCTCCTTAATATAACCAGACAAACCAATTATTCTTTTTATTATTTATCTGGTACTACAGTTTTACAGTTCTCGCTGTACACTGGTTGATATTATCTTAGGCTCATTAGAGGGTGGTAGAAAAAAAATCCTCACAGAGATCAAATAATCTTCAGCCAGTTTCGAGACAGTGGGTGTTTTGTAAACCAATTTTCCTCTCCAAATTTAATTTAGTGGCTCTGAGTTGAGGCGTTGTCAGTGTTTTATCGGTGTGTGTTCAGAGTGGAATATTTCATGCAGTGCTGCTTGGAGACAGGAGGCGGGTTTTTTTTTTTTCTTTTCTTTTCTTTTACGATATCTCTTGCTGAGTTATATTTTCATTACTCTTTATTTTAATGTTCCAAAGTGACCCCGTCATTTTCATCCATGCGTAATTAAGATTAACACCTCGTTAGCCCTCTAATATGTCAGAGATGATTTCATAGAACACGCTCATCTGTTTTCTCTCTAATAATGAGACGCCAAGACCAACACAGTATTTTAAATGTCAAGATGTAGCAGGAAGTTCCTTTAAAAAGCAAAGAGTAAGGAGGAGAAGAAGAGTCTGGTTATTGTAGCGGCCTCTTGGAATAAACAGCCAGACGCAGGGAGTTCCAAACGGGTGCAGTTTAATCCTGACTTTTCTTAGACACCGTGAAAACTGTAGCATGAAATAAAAAGATACATAGTTGTTGGACATGCTTAGCTCTTGTATAAAATTAACACAATGTCCACACAAATAAAAAATACGTTGTATCCTTAACTCGCCAGCACACAGTTTCGTTTTTAAACAATAAACTACTGACGCTTTACTACTTATTAAATAAACAACTAATATTTCTTAACACAAATCACAATTGCGCATTCATACCTCATTCTGCTTTCCAAGGGCGCTATTTTACAGATTTTCTTCGGTTTCTTTGAGGTTTTGACGCTGACTCATCGTGGTTAGCAAAAACAGTAAGTGCATAACACAAAACACACGAAGAAGAAATCTACCGTTTTTCAAAACAAAAGCACAAATCAACCACTAGGTGTCACTGTTGGACAAATGAACAAGAAAGAGAATGTCACCATTTAGTAGCCATTTACA
>CAEFZY010014337.1:0-16702 GCA_903066815.1 Brachyrhaphis roseni
ACCGCCTGGTGGACGGGCGCGGAAACTGCGTGAGAGCTTCTGCGGTGGGGAGCAGGCTGCGATGCTGGAAAGTGCGCAAGACCTTTTGCGGTGGCTGGCGGCAGGCGGTGCTGGAACCCCCGCGGTGGCTGATAGGCCGGAGCGGCGCTTGGCTGCGAGGGCCGCACGACGCTGCTCCGCAGCTTTAATCTTTTATTTCTTCTCCATATCTCTGCTTTTAATTTCCATTTTTTTGTTGCTTTAGCTGAAAAGCCTTTAATTTTCTGCACTTGAAAAATGCATGAATCTATTTAATGATGTATTTTAAACTCAACTGTATGTGCAACTTTGTGTCGTTGTTAGAAGGTGTGAATACTATAGTCTGTAAGTAATTGTTATACTTATGATGATTTTCAACATAGTTTTCATTAAGCCCACATTTCTGAATTAAAAATGACTTTTTTTTATTAGTCCGGTCTTTTATGGAAGCAGAAAAATAATCATAATTGACAGAAATAAAGGCTTGAAAACATCAGTTTGTGTGTCAGTGGAGTTACTGAATTAATTTGAATTTTTTTAAATATTACTGCATATCTGCAGATGCTCTGGGTGTGTAATTACAGTTCAGTGTCTAATTAAGTACTATGCTTTTGTAAATCATGGGTTTTACCTGCAAACTAATAAAAGGAAGGCTTGTGTACTCAAGTTCATTGTTCTGGTTTTGGCGTTTCAGTTCATGTGAGCATAAACTGAAAAGGATAAAAATAATTGCAGTCACTGCGTCTCTCACATTTTACCCAACTGGTCATGGGATGTGATCAGTCAGCCAAAGAGAGGAAGCTCACATGACTTTAGTTTTCAAACTAAAGTCATGTGACTTTAGTTTCGAAACTAAAGTTTTGGCTGACGTCATCATCTCTACTGAAAGCAAGCTTACATTTTGAAATTTGAATCTCATGTCTGGTTGGAACTACTTTGTTTCATAAAGAGGAAATAACCCAAAAAATACTTCCAATATGCAATTTTAAGGATTTTAGGTAATGAAAACGGGGATGAAGGTTCGTGCAGAGAGAGAAAAACGAAGTCAGAATTGGAGTGGTTCTGATAAAACACGAAAAAGGAAGGAAAGAAGATTAAGTAAGTGTGTTCTTGCACCTAACAGTCTGATAGACTTGGCTGCATCAAAATTGTAACAATTATTCCATTTTTAGCCAGTGTGGTTTGCACTGTCAAATGAACCAAACTCTTTGAAAAAAAAAAAAAAACTCTTCCCCTCCTCGCCTGTGGTGGCGCTGCATCAAGAACTACCAAAGGAAATGATAGAGAAACCTTTATTAGAGAGAAGTAAGTTATTAAAAAAATGCTAAAAAGAAAGAAAAGAAAAGATTTTGATGATAGAATTATCAGTAAAATGTTTAAGAAAAGTCTTGAAAAATGTAAATGGTAAAAAACAAAAATAAATCTTTCCATACAGCTCATCCAAAACAAGCACAAAAAAGCCTAATTTATCTTAAGCAGTGTGTCAGCCTCTCATCCTTTCACACCGTCCCTAATCCCTGCTCACTTGAGAGATGCACTGAAAGGAGATCCTTCTGTCACTCTGACTCTGATGGCGATGTTCTCTTATTACAACGATACAGAAATTGAAACACTGAGACTGTAGCGAGTCTTGCGTGTGTGGTGCTCACGACAGGAAGAGGTGTTGAACTAAATAATATTCACTCAACAAATAAATCTGTGCCTTCCATCTTCCATCTATGCATTCACAATCAGACATAAGCGTCTGATTGCATTCACAATCAGATGCTTATGAACTCAACTTCATAAGTTGAAACTCAACTTCCCTTTCAGATTGTTTTCAGCAATCACATGTTTGTTTTCTTCTTTTTTTTTCATGTCAGGAAAAGGCGGCTCTTTGGGATGCAGTTGCTTCCCAAGGGTTAACAAGGTTACTGTGTCAGTGTCAAGTGACTAACAGTTGTCTCATTACCACAAGGTTGCGACTTATTTTTGCGTCATTAGCTGCATCGGAGCAACACTCAGGCTTGTCAACAAACACCCGGAAGGAAAACAGCCGATTGAATGATGGACAAACTTTGACGAAGGCGTTGTGAAATTACATTAAACATTTGATTCAAGAAGAGGACTAAATGCCCACATGTTTCCATGAGCTTCATACCTATTTTGTCACTCTGGAGTCACAAACTTCAGTGTATTTTATCAGAATTTTAAGTGATAGATCACCACAAAGTAGTGGATTTTGGTACATTTGAATTTTATTTTATTTTACTTTTGTTTTTTCCCAAAATAAAATCTGAATGATGAGTTATGAATTTGGATTCAGCCCTCTTTAATCTGAAATTGCTGAACAGAAAGTAACCATCTCATTAGAGTCCAACTTAATGTACTATAATTTCAGTTATAAAAAGCATAACGTTATTAACATCTGAATTCTTATGGAAGGATGTAGTTTCCGACTCGAATGCATTTTGCATGCATACTTATCTACCAAGGTCACAAGAAGAAATAGGAAACAAAAAAATTCAAATTTTCTCTGTCCCACAGTGGGGAAATTTCCATTTAGCTCAGGATCTGAATACCCTTGCCATAGAAAATGGTCGATGCCACCACTGAGTGAAAACAGGGCTTCAGGATCGCCCCCTGCAGGCCTAAAGATCTCAGCCTCCTGCCCTGTCCCTTCCTGTAAATAGCACCGGTGTTATTTGTCTCAATAGGGAACCTCATATGGCCACAACACATGCATTGGCTACTGAAAAGTCCAACCCATATTAAATAAGTTCTGTGACCTTCTGAAGCCTGTAGCTCATAGAGACTGTTCAAGGAAACCTTAATGTGTATTCCAGGTTTGTGTGGGTATGAATTAAGTTGAACAAAATATCCAAATTAGGCAAAACGCTTGAAATAATTCTAATCTTATATCAAAAATTCCCAATTCAAGGGATTTAATAAAAGAGCTTGTGCTTTCTGACATCCGTCATTCAGACAGGTGCTTCTGGCTAGACATGGAAATACAATGCGACCAATCAAGAACAACTGTCAGTCTGACATGCCTTGCGGAAATTCTCCACACACTGCGAGAATTTCTCTTCTCTGACACATGGTATTTATCCTAATTTCATCCACAGATTTTTGAACAACAAGAGGGACAGCGTCAAGAAATGTGCAGTTGCATTTTTCGACTGTCACGCCAAATTTTGTTTGGCTTTGCTTCTCTTAATGAGCTGTTTTTAAGATAAAACACCAATGGTCTGGTTTATATTATACCTCACTGATCAGTTATATAGTTTTTACTCTACTGCCTCTATCATGGACTTACCATAGTGTCCAAATCACGACTTTAGTTGCTCCAGACTCAAAGGAGCATTTTTGAGTCTGAGGTCAAAAGAAATTATAAAGATGCATAATCCTTACAAAAATGTACTTAATTAATCTAAAAATAAACTGGAAGCATTTCCATGAAAAATAAACACCAAAACTAGAACACAAAATTCTGAGATGCCAGTGGGCACAAACATGTTAGCAAAAACAATACCACCGAAGAAGAAATATATGGTAAGGGCTTCTAAACTTAAAGACACAGGTTTACAGAAATCACAGTGGTTCCACAGTGTGTATTGTTTATGGGACAATTTGTTTTGTATCTTTCCTCTATCTCTTCCATCTGCTCACAAGCACACTGCTGCTTGCTTACATAACCATAACATTTAAGACTGCTGACAGCTACTGTACCTTAGCAACTACGTTTTAAACTTCTATTCTTCCAACCCAGAAAAGGAATTAGACCAGAGGATACTTACTCCTCCTTATCTACTAAGTAGATAAGGAGGAGTATCTAGTTTATATACTTTGGCTCAACATTATTAGATTCTTTTTAGACTCCTGTTCTTCCAACCCAGAAATAGAGTTAGACCAGAAGATACTTATCTAGCAACCCTGAACAGGAGCACCAAGTTTACATACTTTAGATCAATATTCGATTCTTTTTCTCTTTCTCTTTCCTTTGGTTTGTTATTTTGTTTGTATTTCCTTTTAATTCACGTAAAGCACTTTGTATTGTCTTGTTGCTGAAAATGTGTTCTATAAATAAAATTACCTTACCTTCTATGTTACACATAAACAAAAACTGATTAAGGCAGGCCAGCACATCTTAGAGGATGCAGAATGAGAACAGAGCATGTGCTACAATCTTTGCTTTACTTGGGGGTCACCCTTAAGATGTGCTAATGTCACTCTGTAACATGTAACGTGAGTATTTTCAGCACTAAAGCCTATTTTATACTTAACCAAATCTCATTATTTCTCTATGTAATGACACTGAGAAGACAGGTCCAGTTAGTCCAGGAACAATCTAGAGTCAACACACAGCTTCAGTTATTGCAGCTAGAAAATAGCGATCAGGCCAGAAATCTGGGTGCAGAGATGGACTCAGACCTGGACATTCAGAGTAACATAAAGACAGTTACAAAGTCGGCCTTCGATCACCTGAAGAACACTTCCAGGATTAAAGAATTATCGTTCCCTGTCCATCCACTAGACTAAGCAATCTCAGTGAGAATTTCATTCAGTTTCTTTTTGACGTAGGCACAGTCACGTTGTTGTACTTCACAGAAAGCAAAGTCTCCTGCGGCCTGTCTGTGTCATCTTTTAGACACCTTTCAGCTTGTTAGCGAGCTTCCGCAGAAGCCTGATGATTATGGAGAGATTTAATTTCCATGCATTACCGAAAGAAAACGTGTAGGAGCAGAGGTTAGGCATTGTACATTACTGCTCAAGGAGTAAGGAAACATTGACCTTTTCCCCGTGTTTCTGCTCCTGAGGGTTGTAAACAGCATGCCCTGGACCCTTTCAGCCTGATTATTAGCAAAACATTTACATTGCCCACAAACAGTGTTCACCCACTTGGATGCTTTACCGTCTTATTTCTTTTACAAATCAATCATGATTTGCTTTCTTAATTAAAAAAAAAAAAATGCACAAAAGAACCCTTTAATGTTAAAGTCTTTAGTGTCTCCAAAAATAATAATTAAACACAAATGTGAAACATAAAATAAGTGTTTCCATAAATAGTTATCTTCTTTAAAGTGACTGACCTAATTCAACAAAGGTCTAGTCAAATGGTGCTATAGCAAGCGAACAGATCTTGAGCACTTTTTTTTGTTAATGGAAATCTGCAAATGCTAATGGTCTGATTTCGAAAAGGCAACTGTTTTTTGTTTTTTTTCCTCAGGCAATTCTTTGTCTCTTGTGGAAAACAATTAAACAAACACGCACATTTGCTGCTATTAGGCCTTTCCCACATTCAGGAAATTCCTCAGACACCATCTACTGCGACCGCTGCCGTTGCGAACGCCACGCCGTTCAGCTGTGGTCCTCCAAGTTCTCTCCTAAAAGCTTCGCAATTATCCACCAATGGAGTTTTCCGTTGTGGTCAGAACATGTGTTTCTGGAATGTCATTTGGAGAAAAAAAAAAGAAAAGAAAAAGCAAAAAGAAGTGGAACAAAAAAATTAAGTGTGAACATCACAGCAGCTGTTTATGACCTTTTCACAGTTTTGTCAATCTTAATTTGACAGCACACAAAGTAACGCATGATTGCGCAGATTATTTCAAATTAAATCAAGCAAACTGTGGCAGACATTTGTATTTAAATCCACTTGAGTCAATACTTTGTAGAACCATCTGTCACTGCAATCACAGCTGCAAACTTCTGCCACGGTCTTCTCCACAGTTTGTCCACAGATCCTGAACTGTATTTCTATCTGGATTTGAGTAATTCCACTGGAGCTGTATTTGTACATCTTTGGATTGTGGTCTTCTTCTTCCTGTATTATCCTGCACTTACCTCCATTCAGATGCAAATCAAAACTGATTAGCTTTCTTGTTAAAAAGTAAGACATGACACCGGCATGATGCGGCCACAAATCAAGGAGCAGAGCTGTGGTAGATTAGTGGAAACCAGAATAAAACAAAACACACACACAAAAAACAGATATTGATCAACATCTTGCAAGTTCATAAATGTACACAAATAAGCTGTGACAGTGGAAACCAGTATGGAATACCAGTATTCCATCTGTATATGATTTTGTTTTGATCATTTGAATGATATGAACCTATAGCTTCTTTATAAGTAACAACATAAATCAGTGACACTTTCCCTCTTGCAAATATTATTACGTAGAGGAACTATAGTTCAGGTAAAGCAGTAAGAATGTGTTAAATGTCCAAAGAAGGTTAATTACTAATGAAAATATGACTTACTTTCACTGCTGTCTGAACTTTAAAAAAAACAACAACATGATCCCGGCTCAGTTGTGATTAATTCTGGTACATTTTGTGTTTATGTTTTTTAATGCGATGAAATTAACAAGCAATAACTAATTTCACTGGAAGTAATTTTTTTTTAAGTAACCTGACATTTTCACAAAACGGGACAGCGGCACTTAGCATTTTGACTCGCTTCTCACGACAAAAGCTGCAAACATTAAAGCCTCCCACTTCTATGGTGTGCTGCTTTCATTGTGATCAGTCAGGGGATTTCCAGGCATATTGTCTGACAACCTGTTATGGAAAAGCTCCACAGGAGTGTGTCTTTCTCTGCTTCAGGTGGGTAAGACGTCTGCGACCTTCATGTGATATCAGAGTCTCTGTGCTGTCAGGGAAACAAAGTTTTAACACAAGCCAGCGGGGTTGAATAAGGTCAACCAGTGATCGGTTTGTTCAGGAGTTTCAAAAACATTTGAAATAAGCCATAAAGACATTAAATGCTTACTTTAAAAAATTGTGTTGACCTATCACTTTCAATCCCTATAAAACATTACAGTTTGTAGTTGTAAAATGGCAAAGTGTGTGTGAGTTCCTCCCTGTGTAAACTGCTTCATCACGTCTTCGATTTCGTGAAGCAACATAAACAAACATTTATGTTGCTTCGGCAAATTAAATGTTACAGACCAAAGTTCAAAGACATTCTGGTTTAGTTGTTTTGGTTTGTTGTTCATCCTTTCAATGATCATTGTGAAGTTATAAGATGTCAGCAGCTTTTCGCCAAAATTTGTCAGTCATTCAAAGAGCTAGTCTGGTCAAAACCAGCCCCTGGTTGCATGTTTTACCTCGTATAGAGGGTCTGTACGAAACAAAGCACGAATCGTTGAGAAATGATTGGACTCTGTTCAAGTTTAAAATTTTACCCAGTTTTTAATGTTTGGCCAAAAACTTTGGGTAAAATCCTTAATGTTTGATAAAATTGCGTCTGTTTGACCAAATGTTAGTGATTTTACTTTGTCGCTAACGTTTGGCTGTGACGTACGAAATGCACCAGTTCAATGAGATGGAGGTTACCGGAAATCACCTGAGCTGTAAACAACCATTCTCACTACGAGGACAGAAGTGCCGAGCTGAACGAGGCGGCTGTTCCCTCTGGGATTAATAAAGTTGATTCATTCATTAATTAATTAATGTTAATACATTATTTGGAAGCGTGGCCAACACAAATTGAATGGCTTCGTTCAATTCCTTCGCTGCCATTGCTAAAACTACAGGCAAACTACAATTTTTAAACAGTGCAGAAAATCGTCGCCATTGTTCACAACTTCTCCTTCTGTTTGCTGATTGGCTGGGTTGAAATTCTACTGGAGAAATCAAGCACAAAGGGAGAAATCCCAGATGGCACACTGCAGGAAGGTGAGAACCGGGTGGAATTGCTTAGGAAAGCAGCGGCCAGGCAAATTTAAATGCGTTTGTGTGCATTACTTAGAGCAGTAATTCCCAAAGATTTTCTGGGCCCCCCTATGGATTACAATAAAATTACCCCCAAAAAGAAAAAAAAAAATCAACTGGGCACACACATCGTTCAACCAGACACAAATCTAGACACATATTTTGTTTTCAAACTCCACTGAAGTTTATTTCACACTTCAGGTTGCAACAAAACAAACTGCAAACCATCTTTATAGTAAAACACTTTTGTGTAACTGTTTCTTTTTTTCATTCATCCATATTGCTTCCTGCTCCCTCCTTGCAATGGTACTGCTCCCCACACTTTGGGGTGGGGGGCGCCTGACTTAGATGGTGGTTATGTTTAGTTTTAGTGAGTAATTGAAATGTGACAAAGCACTGCACATTTCTCAGTTCTGAGACACTGTTGTGATTACATGCAATTTTCCATTTCTCGTTGCTATAATTAGCTGGTTTTTGTTAATGGTCAAAATGATGCTCTAACAAATCGTGGCGTTAATAAAGCAATAATACATACACCGATTCTGACAAAGGAAATGACAAATCGGAGGAAGGTCGGAAAATGTGGTTTTGCAACTTGCGTTTGTGATTTTATGAGAAAAAAAAAGTGATGGGCTTAATGGAATTAATTTTTTTTTTCAGGACAGTTCCAGCTTTTTCCGGGTTCTCACACATTTCAGCGACCAACTCCAAACCAGAGCATTAGTATAAAACAAACTGAGATTAGTCAAATTAATCTCAGTCAGATTTAGCAAAAGAGCAAATGTGAAGCAAGATAAAGATCCAGGAATTTCACTTCAGTGTGAGAAGAGATCGTGGGCATTTAGTCTGAGAACTGTTTTTGTTTTAATGCAACAAACAGAAAGTTGTCAGTGTTCAAAACCAGCTGATGGGTTTACAGTTAAAAACAAATAGTTTTCTGGAAATAGTCTTCAGAGAAGTTGAAAAGCCTGTTGGACAAAGACTAAAACAAAAAGAAGACATTCCCTGAAACAATTAACTCCAGCTGCGGTCAAATGGATTCCAGGAAACCGAGTCACCTTGACGCCCATTTAGTCATGTCTTTGGCTTTCCATTAACATAACTGGCTTTTTCAAAGTTTTGCATGTGGAAGAATGATCAAAAATGGAGGACTTTTGAAAATTTCCCTCAGTTTCTCAGAAATGTTTCCACGTTTGCTTGAGGTAGTTTTTCTTTTAGAGGAAGACTTGATGCTCAGTAGAGAATTTTGAACATATAGTATTTTCTGAAAAGTCCCATAAATAAATCATAGCATATCCCTTTGAAACAAACTGAACAAAATGTTACTTTTGGCTTTTTTCTTTTCATTTTCCTTTTTGTTTTAATCATCCACTCCTAACTAGACAATAGGTCCAAAACATTACTGTCTCCCTAAATTCTCTAAATTGTCCTGTCTGGACTGGCGACCTGTCCAACGTGACCCTCCCTCAGCCTATATGCAGTTCCACCAGGTTTTTGCTAATTGCTACTGGCTAGTCTGAAGGGGCCAAGTGGGGGAGTCAAGCGGGACGGAACTTTTCGAAAGTGATCCTAAATGTCCATGAAGGCATTTTTGCACAACTGAATGGTTGCCATGGGAGATTAAATGATTTCTCAAACATGCATGGAAGAATCAAAGCAACACTCCAGCCATACTTTTGATAAAGAAATAACATTTAACATGATGTAAAGCTCACAAAAGTGGGCCTAACTTAATACTACCCCTTACAGAATTTGTACATTTTTTGATTAAAGCTCTAAGATGCAAAAATGTTTCAAAAATCATATTCTCCAATGAAGATTGTTTAGGAGCCACATGGAGTGATTAATTAGATTTTTTTTTTTTTTTTACCCCCATCTACATTGTAGAAAAACTATGGTGCAAAACCATTCACACAGCAGAGAAATGTGTGAGAGCCTTTAACACTGCGCCATTTCTCCAGCTGAAATACTCAGATGTACTGTATCTATTTCTAAGGAACGAAAGGCGTGCTCACTGTAGAGGAAATGACTTTTAGATTAGATGGTGTTTAGTACTTGGTGGAGGATGGGTGAGAGCGGTCTAGGAGGTGAAATGAAAGTGAAATAAATGTTAGTTTTTGGCAAGAAATGAAACCTATGTTCCAGGCAGCGTGCGGTCGGTGAGGTGTCTGCTCACTTCTCGCTCTGATGTCCCAGAAATCAAGAAAAGCAGAAAAGCGCTCGAGCATTGTTCTGCTGCTTGTGAATGAAAATCATAAATGTTCTAAATGTTTTCATGTTTCTGGCTAAGCAAGAAAAAACCGTGTGTGAAGTGGAATGAAAAGTGACTTTCTTCTGAATGATAAAAGCTTTAATATGCTGCATTAGCGTAGGACTTTCCTGGCCCGGCTTATTACTCAGAGTTCACACCTCCAGAAGCTTTCACTCGTTAGGAACCATTCATGCAGTCATAAAGTATTTCTGTGTACAGTTTCCTTTCTCTTTCAAGCGTCGCAGTCAAAGAGTTTTATTTGTGGTCTGAACACACGGCAACATGTGGGCTGGGGATCAAACCTCACAACCATTTCCACCTTGTCACCCGTCAGGCCTTTCAGCTAATCGGTTCTTGGTCGGATTTAACTTTTTAACCAGAACCTTTGTCCATCTCTGCCTCAACTTGTTTGGTTCTGGTTTATTGGTGGATTTTACTCTGATCGTCTTGCGTTGAGTACTTAACCGGATTGTGGTATCCACTATAGCGTTCTGTTATTTAACAGGATTTTTTTTTTGTTATTCCACAGATACACAACCCATCAGGTGTTCAGATTTTTTTAATGTTTTTTTATTTTTACTGAGACATGTTTACACGTTGATGTCCAACCTTATTTTCTGTTGTCTCTGCCTCTCTCGTGCCTCATTCCAGTGGATTTGGCTAACCTGAGCTGTCTCTGTACAGGTTTGGGTTGGCGGAAGACAAACCGACCACTTTTCCTCGCTGTGCTATTTTCTTCTTCTACTGCTCTTCAGTTGACGTTATTCACTTCCCCCCCTGATTTGGGGATGTTCCCCCGCTCGGCCCCTTCAGACTAGCCAGTAGCAAATAGCAAACACCTGGTGGAACTGCGGATCTACTGAGCTCATTATGGGAGCTACTTCTCAGTCAGATGCTGGTGAAAAGATTGTTAAAGTGTTAATAGAGGAGCAACGTGATGACTTCCTGAAGGTGGAGTTTCAGAAAGAGCAGGAGTTTTTAAAGAGACAATTTCAAGGCATTAAATCAGAAAGTAAGATTTCTTTAAAGTTTTGAGTTCCATATTACATATTATTGAAGTTATAAAGGTTTCATTAAAATTTCAGAAACATTTATTTGGCTCATATCTAACTTGTAATTTTAACAAAAAAAAGAAAGGATTTGCTTTATGAATCCGATTTTAACCTTTGAACAAGAAGTCAGAAACTCCTAATGCACCACATCCAATAAATTTCTGCAGCAGAAATTGTTAAAAAAATAAAATAAAAAATAAAACTAAAAAAAGAGTTTACAAAACTTACCAGGATGCAGATTTTAGCTCTTTTATTACTTTTTTATTTTGTTGCTTTTACTGTAATGTTTCAAAGATGCTTTCATGTATTAAAAAGACAAAACGAGGAAAAGCAAAAAAAAAAAGTTGTTTTTTTTCAAACTGAATCAGAAGAAAGCGTTCGCTCCACCCTGTGCTTTGTTTGGGAGTCTGTACACGTGTTCGTTTCTTTGCAGGACGTCCTGGGCAGAGAACGCACCCATGTCCAGATCCTGTTCTTTTCCTGCCGTCCTTGATCAACACTGACTTGAGACTAATAGAAGTAGAACCACAACCACGAAGATGCTGTGTTCTTTCATTTCTGTGGCACAAGCCTTGAAAAATGAAGCTTTTTTTTTTTTTTTACCAACCCAGACAAGCTGTAGGAACATAATATGTATTAATTAATACATCTGGCTTAGCTCTATTTGACAATGAGTCAGCGCTGTGTGGCTACGATATAAACCAGGTGCAACAGGCGTCCTTCACAGAGCAGATTAATCAGCCAGTTTGGACCTGAACAGAGCAGCCAGGGTGCCGGAGCAACTGGTTGTCAAGAAGTCAAAGAATCAGGCTCTCTATAGACACACACACACACCACACACACACACACGCCCACCCCCCCCACACACACCCCCACACACCAACAGTTTCAAACCAGATCTCTAATGAGCTACTTCCTCTAAAGTAAGGCTCTCTCAGACAATTATCAGCATTTACTGAGATGTTTCTACGGAGATAAATGATGTTCATGGTAGTAACTCTCCAGTCATTATCAGGAGGAGATAACATTGCTTTCAGCTGCCATGAACATATCAATAGCTGGGTTTTTTTCATGACGTAATACTACGCTCTACAATCTGAATGAAGGCACAATAACCAACTGATGTGGTGAAAACGCGTCTGTTCCCTTTCAGATTTCTTCTGTTTCTGTTCATCAACGTTACCCAATCCAACCTGGACCTATGTGAAAAGTAACTACACAGGTGTAGAGGTACGAACTCCCCCCCACACACACACACAAAGGAGCTGTCTGATGAAGTACAGGAGGTTACGCATCATGACATGATCTCAAAACGTTCCAGGAAAAATGTTTTGCATGCGTCTGCAGTTGAAAAATTATCATGCATCACCTTTAGTTTATTCAGTTTAGAGTTGCAGACATTAATCTTAGACCCTACCTGGGATCTTAACCTTGAGTTGGTAGTTGGGTTCCTGATGTTAAGACTGAGACCTCGTTTTGGGCGTGAAGCAGGAAACATAATGTTTGGCAGGGTCCTAGTTTGAGGTTGTATCAGGGCACCTGATGTTAAAGTGTAACAAACCCCTAAATCAACTTTTGGTTGTTGATAAACTGTCTAAATGGGTTATGAAGGGTTCTGTCTTTTTGACATTTGTACATAAAGTTGTTTGGTTCTTCTACATTTTGCCTAAACTAATCTCAGTGCTGGCCCCTCGAGTTGAACGGTGTCTAAACAGTTGGCTTCTGTTAGGCAAAGCTATTTGTTTAAAACATTACACGGCCCCGCGTTTGGGTATTAAAGCGTTTCACACAGTCACACTTTCTCACTCAGAGCTGCAGAGTGTTGTCGGCAATAACGCAAAAAAAAAGAAAAAAAGAAAGTCGCTAGATTTGTCACTTATTAATTTTTAATAAAACTTCACTAGTCACTAAATATAGCAATAAAGTTTATAAGTGTAGCTATAGTGTTTATTCTCTCTCTCATCACCACACCTTTTGGTGTCTCTTGGCTCAGTTTGCTGGACTTTTTCTAAATTTGCCAGAGGCGTGGTTCTAGTTTTTACAGGGCGGGTTAGTTAGACTTTACAGGTAGATCCCTGGTTTGGGACTAGCAGTCAGGCACCAGTCATTGAGGCAGGTTCAGTTTCAGACTGTCTGATTTTGAGGCAGGCGACTAGTTTTGAGCTTTCAAGCAGGAGAGGTGAATTTAAGGCAGTGAAAATGTTACAGACTGGTTTCAGGCACCAGACGTCGGGCCGTGATGCTGAACATTACAGACCAGGGTCTAGAGAAGACCCACAATTATTATGCAGCTGTCCTGATGAGTTTTAAAATCAAAGTAAAAAGTTGAAAAGTTAAGCTAGACTAAAGAAATCTCTTCAGGCTAGCGTTCAGATGAACTAAAAGAGGAGAAAATGATTTTGTAAACAGAGGATGGCATCTTTTGGATCAGATCCTGTGTTCTTTGGAAGAGCAACAATGATGCCTATAAAAGGGAACAGGAATCACAGACCCTCTTCCCTGGAAAGGTCAGGACAGAAAAGACTCTCTCTTTCTCCTTCCTGGGATTCTTTTTATTGCATTACAGGGCGGCCACAGCAACAGAGAAGTCTTTGTGTCTGTTCCAGTAGTTTACGATGGCCACCTCAGTCGACATTCAAATACCTAGAACTAAACTTAGTCTTGCAAATACTACAGTTTTTTTTATTTTTTATAGAGCACTTGGCCTAATTTGGAGCTACTAGAAAAATCAAACTAGTGATGTAAAAAAGGCCTGGTGGCCTGTGAACAAGGCACACGCACATGGACACACGAGTGCGATGAGTAGCTGAAGTCGATGTACAGGAGGAGGCCTTACTCTGTAAGGGGAAATGAAACCTGAATCTTTTGGTGCTCAGGTGCATATTTGTGCTCACAGTTCCCCCTTTTCTCATTTCCTGTGATTTGTGATACCTTGTGGTGTATGACATCAAGACAGGCTATCTCTGAAGTTAGTACCACTGGCTGTGAATATTAGTCATTGATGGGAAATCCTGAAAATGACTCTAAATATGAGACTAATGTTACAAAATACCTTTAGAAAAATCTACTTCCCTTTTTTTATTTCAGGTTCACTTCAGGCTTTCTCTTGCTGATGGCTTCATTTAACCACATTTATTCTGTTAGGTTTATGTAACGCAGTAGGACGGAATAGGTTTTAGCACAAAAACCAGATAGTTGGGCTTTCTAGGGAAACTTCTAGATGCATGCCACTCTTGGTGGCAGCAAGTTTGAAGTGGCTCTGTTACATCAGTTATTGTTTATTGTTTTTGCAGGCATTGGTTCATCGTTTTTTGGGGTTGACGAATTGCGTGTTTGGGCAGTTTTCCCCAATGTTTTATTTTTTAAAAAGCAAGGGATATCAACAACACGAACCAGGTTTTTGCTTTAGCAGCTAAAGCAAAAACTGAATCACCAAACCGTACATCAAATATTTTCCTCACTTTATGGCGCACTGGATTATCAGGTGCACAGTCAATGAACGGTCTATTTTTGATTTTTTTTTTCCACATATGAAGCGCACTGGACTATGAGGCACATTAAGCGAAACAAAAGTCTGATAAGTCAGTCAGTGAGAGGACAGTACGTATCTCTCCGCGATGTGTGCACCACACAAAATCCATTTTAATTCACCAGAGGGGGCTGTTTTACTCCAGAACAATGTATAAGGTGTTCCAGATTATAAGGTGCACTGTTGTTTTTTGATTAAAAAAAAAAAGGCTTTTAACTTTGCCTTATAGTCCGGAGAATACGGTAGAAAAACATGGATATTTTCAATCTTTGGCCAAGAAATTATACTGATCCTCAGTATAATTTCTTGAAACCATTGACTTTTTATTTAACCTTAACTTGATGTGTTTCTCAGTAAAATCTATTGAATCATTATCAAGACTTAAGAGTTTATTATTCAAAAAGCATCTGACATTTCAATGAGTCTAAGCAAAACCCACATCAAATGTGTGAAAGGCCTTTTGAAGAAAGGCAATGAAATGCACAGACATAGTCTTGTTTTCCTCACTGCCTTTACTTCCAAGGTGAGGCTGTTAATGGTGCAAGCACCTGCAGCAACGGTAACGCGACATACAGCACTCATTGGAAATCTGTTACTCTGCGACCGACCTAAATTTTTTGCTTGAATTGGGGTTGTGGCGCAGGTGGTGCTAATGCAAACGTGTCAAACATTACCTCAAATTTGAGCTAAGATTTCCTTCACAACACATTTGCCAAAGAGGTTTTGCTGCACAAATCAGCAGTACAGACATCGACCGTGTCGTAACCTGCCTGTGCATATATGTGAGCAGTAAAAGGAATATTCGAAGGGCAACAAAAGAGAAAGGCTGAAGCTGGTGTACGTGCTGCAAATGCTGCGAGTGAAGCCACTAGAGCCATTCCCAACTGGGTCTTTTTTTTTTTTTGCTCTGTGGGGGCTGTAAAAAGGCATGCTGGGTACATGTGGGAAAGAGTTGCTAAAGTAGCAATAGAGAAAAGGAAACATCCCATCTCTAAATACAAAAATGTCACAAGCAATTTTTGGTATAAGGTTGACTAATCTGAACATCCATGACTGTCAAAGTGCATTTCCATAAGATACTACCAGGAATAGCTGAGAAAGATCAGTGATCCTTTACATAACTCTTTGTGGAAAGGTCTCAAAAAAAGAAAAAGAAAAAAACATATATATATCAGGTGACACTTGATCCAGTGGCATAGCGACTTTGCAAAAGTGTGGAGGATGTGAGTTGACAGGTTTGTGGTTATTAATCTGAGCATGTGCACGGGGAATTATCATTTACTTTGTCTCTACTTATCTCTACTGTTAAATCACAAAATATCTTTCACATTTCACACAGTAGCTCAACAAATATCGAAACATAACCTAAAACGCTCAATGTGGGCACGTAGATTTGATTTATAACTGAATATTATTAGGCTGCGAGTTTTTTATTTTATATCATGACTTCTGTTTTATTGATGCTGCCTGGCAAAGTATATATATATATATATATATATATATATATATATCTACCTCATAACATGAGAGACACAGAGAAGCAAGGAAACATGCCGGCTCAGACGTCGCCCGGCCAAACAAGGTCTGCGTCAGGTGCTGGGGAACCAGAGCACCGTGATGATAAATGGGCTACTGGAACAACAACAAGGCGGAAATGGGCGAGAGGTGAAAACTTGGATCTGTTGGAATGCTACTACTCAAGTAGCCCCGATCGGAGAGGCTATATGCTAAGACTGAGGGAGGAATGGTTACTTCGACATCCCCAGTCCACACTAAGTGCTAAACAACTAGTAGCTCAGTGTTCCAACATCCGCAAACGGCAACTGCTATCACAACTTGAGATTGACGAAGTACAACACAAATGCTACGGCAAAGAGGAAGAGCCTGGATGTCGGGGTGGGCGGGGCTTAACTACAAGTCCCCGCACAGAGAGGGAGTATGCAGCCACAATGAAGGAAACGGAGCTGAACGAGGCAGCGGCTGACCTGAGAAATAGAATCATGGCACGAATGACAGACAGACCTCCTCGGCGCCAATTACAACGGCTGAGTGAAATACCATCAGAAAGCCTCATTGAAAATGTGAATGCAGCATTAAGAACAATCCCTACCAACACCATAACAGAAACCAATGAGCTGATTTACAACTCAGCATC